>JACN01051051.1:0-21572 GCA_000787155.1 Scartelaos histophorus
ATAAATGCGAGATATATTTGTTTGACTGCATACAAATTAATAATAACGTCGCCATGGAAACAAGCAGATGGTAAATTGGAAATGTTACGCAATGCAAAGCCGTCCCTGGGTGTTTTAAAGATGCATTGTGTAGGCAAGAAATGCTACAGAAGCAAGTTACAAGCGCAAGACATTTTGAGCGATAAAAATACTTGTAATTCGCTTAATGTAAGACAGATAAGCTTTGTGGCCGACTGTGGAACGTTCTAGATAAAATTCAATTCCGAATAAGTTTAATTCCAAATAATCATTAGGAAGTGTTTACATAGTAATTCATTTTTATTCCAAATTAAATACATTTTTAAAAATGGATTTTAAAATGTAAATCTGAACTTATTTTAAACACTAACGAAGAACTGAAACTTTATCTTACTTTAACTTTTACTTTAATAACAATACAGTCCCAAGCTAGTTAGCATTAGCCAACGGTTTTTCAGTCACGCTCATGTTTTTGTTAAGAATTAAAAACTTCTAAACCATGAACGCTCATTAACAACACAGATTTTGTATTTTTTCTTTTAATTTTAGTTCATTTTATGACTTATTTTTCTAATTTATTTGCTATGTATTTACAATTTATTATCACCGTTTATTTTTTCCTCTTTATTATATTATGTTGCAACGTGCGAGCTACTGGGCCCAACTAATTCCCCATAAAGTGTTTTAAAAGTCTCTAAACGTCTTTGGCTGCGTTTGCTAATGTGTTTGTCGTGTCTCCATGGTAACTGCTTTAAAATCCCACCATAAACCGGCACGTAGTACACAAGCCTAACGTCACTGAATATAAAAATCAATACTAATTTCTCTAAAACATAGTCGATCTCATTAGATTTAAAATTTTACTAAATATTTGACTAGTTTTGCAATTTTAATTATAATTTTTGTACTTTTTGGTTGGACCCGGCTAGCGACGGTAATGGCCAAAACTTTTCTAAATGCAACATCTCCATGGAGACGTTTAGGTGGCGGACGCATCTGAAATGTTACACCGTGCAGCTTTAACGCAACTCATCAGCTGTTAAACCGGAGAGAGAGGAAGACGAGGGAGGGGGAAAAAAAATCAATGCCCCCAACACGGCAAACAGAAGTCAATGGTGTTAGGATGGAGCGGGGAAGGATCTTTTGCAGCCTGGCGGGGTCTAAGGAGAAAGACCACTTTAAGCTAAAAAGCACCAACTCTAATACACCTAATTGATTACCTTTATGCAAATAGAGCGAGTTTAAAAACAAGAGAAAGCTATTTAAAATGAGGCAGAGTCTTTGGACGATCGATCGAGAGAGGCCGCTTCCCTCCGGCCGAGAGAAAACACTTCAGCGCGAGCCGTCGGATACTTATCGGCGGGAAATTAGCGGAGGAATCGCGTTTGGCCAAAACAAATGGGTCAAATGTAGCAAAAAGTCCCATTTTAGATATATAATGTGCATTTTTTATGGTTCGAATACAGATTTATTCTTTGCATTGACATCAAGCCAGGGGTTTTCTACAAATATGTGTACGGCGTAATGTTTAGACGTTACCATGGCGACACAGTGCACGCATTAGATTAGCAAGCACAAACAAAAAAAGTAATTGTAGGCACTGCTCTGTCTGAGGCTTCTTGTTTTAATCATTTTATAGTTTTAACATGTATTTTAACACTTATTTATTGTCTTTGGTTTATAAAATGTGCTATATAAATAAAAGGGAGTGGATTATTTTGAGGTTTTCAGTGGCTCTCACTTTTTTTTGTTGGAAATTAAACTTCTAACTCCTGAAAATGTGTTTAAATCCATTTTGTGTTTTTTATTTTGAAAGGAAAAGTTCTCAGATGGTCTTATTTAAGTTTTGATTTGTTTGCATTGTGAGTTTTTATTTCTGAAATGCAAGAGAAATTCTAAAATCCGACTGTACCTTAATGTGATTCGATTCAAGTTGAGATTTCAGGGTCTGGAAAGTCTGATTTGCGCTCAGAGTTTTGATGTTTGCAGTTTACTGTGACTAAAGGAGACTTAATTGGCCATTAACACAAAAAGTCACATCATTTGGGAACTGAACTTGAGACTTTTAGGCGGATTTTAACTTAATTGTTATTGGCCAACGTTCTTTTGCTAAATTAGAATACAGAAATATCTATTTATATCTATAACAGGTTTTCCTATGAATGGACAGTAACAAAGCTAAGAATACTATACAGGTTTGTTAGTTCGTTAAAAAGGCTTAAAGCAGTTTTACAGATAATTCTCTCTTGTGAGCAGACCCGGGGAAGAGGAGCGCAGTTAGATGAGTTAATCCAGCTACGAGCACAGCCTGGTTATAGCTGCAGAACGTGAATGGAGGTTTAGCTTCATTCAGAAAGACCATTTGTAAGAAAACTCCATGCGGGCAGAGAGGAAGGTTCTTTTTAGTGTTTTTACCTGGAGTTTTTGCAATTATGGCGTTTAATTTAACTATCTGCAGGGAAACAAGCAGAAGTTACAGGTCAGATCTGCAGAGAAATGGGCTCACTCACAATAATAATGCATGTTTTTTTGGTAGTTTTGAGGAATAAAAACACCTCTAATTGAAAAAAAATGCAAGATATATTTGTATAAAGATGCACTGTGTAACTTTTCTGGTGGTCAGATGCTTTTTTTCATGGAGATATTATTGCTTTGTTTCACAGTATGACGTTTCTATCTTCATGAAAACCAAACCAGGTCAAGTTATTGGTCAGATCTGTGGAGAGGCAGTCAGGATACATCGACGGCAAGTTACAGGTCAGATCTGCAGAGAAATGGGCGCGCTCGGTAATCCTGCAAGTTCTGGTCGTAGTTTTAAGAAATCAGGAGAACTGAAGGGAGATTTAGCTTCATTCAAAAAGACAATTTGTAAGAAAACTCCATGCGTGCGGCAGGCAGGCCCCAGTGCGCCAGCCGGAGCGAGCTGTTGTTTGAAACCGAGAAGAAGTCTGGTGGAGTCCGGGCCCGGGGGAACCCTTTGGTGCAGGCTGCCAGCGCCCGCACGCACCCTCTGACGCAGGTCCCGTCCCCAATCTCCTGGCCAGATCTCACCAAAACAATATTTAGCGATGTTGGCTTGCCGTTTGTGTTCTTGGCTGGAGAGAACAAGGCAGAGAAAGAAAAATAAAGCTAAACAAAAGGGATGCGGCCCACACAGGACACGGGGCACATTGGGGTCCGTATGAAGCATGGAGGTGCCGTCATCGCTCAGCAGGTAATTATGATAACAACTTGTTTCCAAAGTAGCCTCGCACGAATCTGCTTTTCGGAACACACGAAAAAATCCCTTGTGATAACAGCCCGTGAAAATACAGGCAACATCTTACACAAGAGTTACGAGTTATCTTTTGTAGCTTAAAGGTTCTATATTACACAAAATTGACGTGTTAAAATGTTATCACCTAAAACATACCTGGAGTTGTGCTTTGTTTGAGTAATTCTGCATTATTGGGGTGTTGTCATGTTAAAAGCTACATTTTGAATAGAATATGTCCCTATAATACAACAAATGAACTCTTTTGAGATTTAAAGTAGATTATACCTCATCAAAAACACATCCACAGTGTTTAAATATCCTGCATTATTAATCGGCTTACATCTCCAAAGCTCAGAATGCTCTGCTCCACCTTGTGATGTCATATAGTGATAGTTTTCAAGTTAACAGCAACATTTTACATTTTGTTCAGTAGAAACTGGCAATTCCAAGGCTGAAATTATTCAAATAATTCCAGTGAAGTTTTATTGGGGTTGTCGCTGTCATGCTAAAAGCTACATTTTACTTTTTGTTTAAGTACAAATTGGCAATTGCAGAGCAGAAATTATCTAAATTATTCCATTGAAGGTGTATCACGTAATAAAAAAAAAATAAAAAATGGAGCATTAATTTCTGTATTACCTCATGACATCACAAGGTGGAACAGTGCGTTTTCTATTTGAGCGAAGATATCACCTTAAATATGCAGATTTATTTATTTATTTATTTGATAGGGACAATGCACATTCATGAACATAAGTATAAAACAAATGTAAATATGCCAGATTTTAGCTACAAAGCTCATTTCCATCCGTAGTCCCTCGGCAGGCAAATACATAAAAATACAACATACAAAACAAGCAGCAAAAACAAAGTCTAGTGGTCACATGACTGGTTGGTTTTCAGCCATAGTTTGAGTTGTGTTTTAAAGCTGATCAGTGTCGGGCTCCTGTATGTGCAGAGGAGACAGGTCCAGATGTTAGTGGCCCTCACAGAGACACTGTTCTGTCCAAAAGTGGTTCTTCTGTGGGGACCTCACAGTCTCCTCTGGTTTTAGGACCACTTGACGTCTTAGGTTTGAAAAAGACAGACATGGGGGGCGGGGCTAGTCCATGTAGCTCTTTAATTAAGCATACATACTAAAAATATAAGATGTTCAAAATTTAAAAGAAAACGCAACTCCAGGTATGTTTGTAATGAGGAAAAATCATTATAAAGTTCAGAATTTAGTGTAGTATTCATGCAATGTTCACTTTTACACCGTGTCTGTGTAACCTGAGCCGCAAAAACCCACCGAGCCACAGGGAGAACATGCAAACAACTCAGCCCGACATAGCCACGGTAAGAGATTACTATCTACATTGTCACTTCGGATAAAAAGTATGATGAAAACGTATAGCCTATTCCGTTTTATGCTACAAACAATCGCATTTAAATTTTATTACCGGGAACGCTTCCTTTCGCCACGACACGGTAATACCTCGGAGACTGCGTTGCTCAGTTTTCATTTCCAATTTACCGTGACAAAGAGGGCCTCACCTCCGCCGGCCGCACTGTATTTTATCCACCGGCTGCTATTACGTCTCATTGTAAACAGGTCCGGCCGCACGGGGGAATACATCATTTCACTGTCTGTTATGGAGGCGAAGTGGCGGCGGGTGTGCGTCCTGCTCCGAGCGGCCGGCGTTGACCCCGTATTTACCTCAGCGGTGCGCCATTTTCCTCGCCTATCGTCACGGCGACCCCTTTAAACAGTGCAGTGGGGCCGGCCTGTTGACATACTGAAGACATTTAAGTTAATCCCGGAGATGTCTCTGTGTTTTCCCAGATTATATCTTCAAAGGGGGAAACACGGCCGGCAGCCTCGACTTGAAAGAGAGAGATGCAGAGGGCTCTTGTTCTGGAGAAGCACGGGGAAGGGGAGGAGGGAGGAATAGTTCAAGAATGCAATCGTGCTTTTTGGAGAAGGCCTGTCGTGGCTTGGCTGCTCCGGCGGTGCTGGTGGTGGTGGTGGGGGTGAAAGTGCCGATCTGACATGGGGGGGAGAGAGCGCACACCTGCTGGAGGCTTGCGGCGCTCACCCGTGCGACCCCGCGGAGGTAATGAATTACACAGAGCTGATTTCACCTCTACCTCCGCTAACAGGAGGCACCGCACACAAAGACCAGACCTTAGACTTAGCGCTGTGGCCGTATTAAAACGTCAAACTCAATTTCAAGACAAAAGATATCGCCTCAGTGCTCAATACAGACTCTGATACCGCAATGATATTAAAAAACACTCTTCATTTAGTTATTTTCAACATTAAAGAATAGCACTTTCTTTTATATTGCCATGTGGTTCGTGTTTTGTTTCATTTGTTTCAAAAATCCTGCATATTTAGACTATTTTTCACAAACAGAAAACGCTGTGTTCCACCTTGTGATGTCACGTGGTAATACAGGAATTAATGCTCTACTGTTTTTTTTTTTTTTTTTTCTTTTTTAACTTGATACACCTTCAATAGAATCATTTAGATAATTTCAGCTCTGCAATTGCCAATTTGTACTTATTAAACAAAAAGTAAAATGTAGCTTGGCCATATTAAAACTTCAAACTCAATTTCAAGACAAAAGATATCGCCTCAGTGCTCTAATACAGACTCTGATACCGCAATGATATTAAAAAACATGCTTCATTTAGATGCTAGAATGTTATTTTCAACATTAAAGAATAGTACTTTCTTTTATATTGCCATGTGGTTCGTGTTTTGTTTCATTTGTTTCAAAAATCCTGCATATTTAGACTATTTTTCACAAACAGAAAACGCTGTGTTCCACCTTGTGATGTCACGTGGTAATACAGGAATTAATGCTCTACTGTTTTTTGTTTTTTTTTTTCTTTTTTAACTTGATACACCTTCAATAGAATCATTTAGATAATTTCAGCTCTGCAATTGCCAATTTGTACTTATTAAACAAAAAGTAAAATGTAGCTTGGCCATATTAAAACTTCAAACTCAATTTCAAGACAAAAGACATTGCCTCAGTGCTCTAATACAGACTCTGATACCGCAATGATATTAAAAAACATGCTTCATTTAGATGCTAGAATGTTATTTTCAACATTAAAGAATAGTACTTTCTTTTATATTGCCATGTGGTTCGGGTTTTGTTTCATTTGTTTCAAAAATCCTGCATATTTAGACTATTTTTCACAAACAGAAAACGCTGTGTTCCACCTTGTGATGTCACGTGGTAATACAGGAATTAATGCTCTACTGTTTTTTTTTTTTTTTTTTCTTTTTTAACTTGATACACCTTCAATAGAATCATTTAGATCATTTCAGCTCCGCAATTGCCAATTTGTGCTTAAACAAAAAGTAAAATGTAGCTTTTAGCATGACAGCGACAACCCCAATAAAACTTCACTGGAATCATTTGGATAATTTCAGCCTTGGAATTGCCAGTTTCTACTGAACGAAATGTAAAATGTTGCTGTTAACTTGAAAACTATCACTGTATGACATCACAAGGTGGAGCATTCTGAGCTTTGGAGATTTAAACAGATTAATAATGCAGCATATTTAAACATGTGTGCATGAAATAAACACTGCGGATGTGTTTTTGATGAGGTAACAGCTTTATAATCTACCTTAAATCTCAAAAGAGTTGTATTAAAGGAACATATTCTATTCATTTTTCACTCCAAACATTTCCAGAGAAGAGGTGCAAATCAAGCAGTAAAAAATATGAAAAGTTCTTGCTAAAATCCTTCTCCAATAACTAAGTGAATCAGCGGATTTTACACACATTGAATTCAACTGGCAATTGTAACATCAAAAGATCTTTTACGCTTCGCAATCATCCAATATTCTAACTAGTCACGATCTGTTTCGTATTGTCACACACGAGAATAACAAATTGACTGATTTTCATCCTTGGGTAAGAGCCGTGTTTGCAGTAATTGTAATTCACTATGTGGGCGGCGTATAGACTTTTGTTGGACGTTTTTCAAGATGAGACTATCAGTACCGATCTCGTGTCTGCAAATAATTATTTAGCAGATCTGACAAATGTTATCTCCTGTCAGTAAAAACGAGATATATCACGGCTACATATGAAGTGACAACCGGGTGTGTTTAACAGCCCAGTCATCCCCCTGGAGGGAAGTTCCTAGTTTCACAATAATAATGTGACTGTATTTGCCGTACTGCTGGAATGTAACTGTACTTTACTTAAAGCTGGACTATGTAACTTTCTGTTTGCAACTTTTTGTTCTGCTTGTTTCTATGGATGTGTCATTGCCCTGCCTAAAATATTCCACAATATGACTTTAAAGTGGTTTTACAGCTCAAGCAGAAGCAGGTATCTGTACTTTCTACTCTACTACATATTTGTAATGAAATGAACAGGACTCAAAAGTAAAAATATGTTTTATTACTGTGCGAGGCCTGCAGAAAAGGCATGAAATACTTTTACTTTTTACACTTTACTTAAGCATTTTTTGTACTTCTTCAACCACTGTGCGAGGCCTGCAGAAAAGGCATGAAATACTTTTACTTTTTACACTTTAAGCACATTTTACTCAAGTATTTTTTGTACTTCTTCAACCACTGCCTCGCCATGTCTGGAGACGCCGGAGCCTAATTTATGTTTATAATAATAAGACAACTGGTTATTAAAGCCATTTATTGTCTGCAGTGAGACAGGTTTGATTTAAGACGAGCTCGTAGGTGTGTAATTCTCCGCGTAAAATAGGTCACATCAGACGTTTTAATTATTTATTTGAGGTGAAACCAAAAGCAGATGTGGCCGATTTGACCAAAAGTTACAATGTCCAGCACGGCTACAAGTAAAGACAGAGAATCCTCACCTCACGTGCAAACAGGTTAACTTAAGGGACGGATCAGAACAGCTTCTTATATAGCGTGACATAAACTATTTACTGGAGACAATGAGTGCAGTGTGTCCTTACGGGCGCATTTAAATCATAATGGGGAAGGCATCAGACATCGTATTATTCTTGTCATGATAACAAAACCTGAAGAACCACACATTGCTACAGAGGAATATCGCAATAAATTATAATATTGAAACTCAATTTAAATTTTTTAAACATTATTGTTAAAAAAGCATGAGATGCAACTAATAAATGGCAAAACAAACCAACAATTAGTCCTGGAAGTTATTTTTTCATCTTTCTACATCTCAAATATCAGAAACACTATTGCAACAAAAAATATGCACTGATCCAACTTTCATATATTGAACGATAAGTTGATAATTATGTGGTTTTAATTTTTTATATTTCTATGTATTTTTTAATGTTTTACTAGCAGATCAATTAATGAAAAAAGAAATGCAATATGTACAAGTAAAATATTTTTTCTTGCTTAAAGCGGACCAACTTTTCAGAGTTGTTTCAGAAGTTGTATTTGGACTGATTTGTGCATGTTATACAGCTTAATTTCAACCTGTAACCTTAATTTTCCAGTTTTATTTTCTTAATCGGTGATACATGCAAAGTCATTTTGGTAAAGAAAAAAAATAAAAATAAAAATCAGAGGACTCCTTTCTTTTATGAAGTTGTTTTAGGCAAATAGTTCAATTTAAAATGTCCAAATTATGACACAATGATCCACGGGTGTCATGGGTTATAGTTCTATAGCAGACAGAAACATAATAGGTCTTGTTTAAGCTCAAAAAGGAGGAAAAAGAATGCATTAAATCCCATTAGAACATAACTTAAATGCTTTGTTTTCACTTCCTTTTCAATAGAACAGAAAAAAAAACTTAAATTAATTTTTACTGAGTGCAAAATGAACACATTGTGCAGGTTAGCAGTGTGCACGCTTAATCAGGAGCACCAAAAGCATGCGGGATTAGCCTGCGAACGCAATAGAGAAACAAATGCTCGCTGCAGAACATGCTGTCCTACTAGCGTCATTAAAAACAACTTAGGCTAACCCGGCTTCATCCTTCTTTTTGCGTTGGCTGAAAAACTGCAAACATAATCGACGGGACTGCTTCATTTATCAATCCAAACACGCTACTTTTCAGGTTGTGACGCTACATCAATTCAACGCCGCTGTTACGCTGATGGAAAAGAATGGCGAGCGCTTGCCAAGACGTAAGATTCTGAAAGTGCTGCGGACACGCTATGAGATGCAGTCCCTCGGGTGCGATTTCTGCATTGTATTTGACCCATCTGCACCCATATTTAGGACTTGTCGCTTCTTCTGTGATGCATAATGTAGTATTTTGGTGGGCTGCTGCATCAGTATATCGCCAATAGTATTTTGAAAGCATTTTTAATGATTTTTGCTGCTTATTTAGTGGAAGGAACCTTGTTTGTGCAATAGATTTGACATGATTACAGTTTTGATAAGTAAAATAGATGGATTAACTTTGCACGAGTTGTGATTTTAAATGCATTTGGTTAAAAATACCAATATATCATGAGTATCGACATATTGTGATAATATCGTATCGCGCGCCATGCATCGTGTATGGTATAGAATCATGAGGGACCCTGTCATTTCTAGCCCTAAGCCCTACATAAGCTGTTTGACTCTTGGCTAGTCATCTGTGGAGGGCTGCAGTGTGGTAGTTACTGTCTAAGCCTTCAGCTCGCAGTCAGTATTATAAGCGCTAATTGAAATGTATCACTCACTCGGTTGCTACAAGAGGAGAGAGGGGAAAAAAATGAAGAAATTATGAGTCATATCTGCTACAAATGTCAGCGGTGACGTGGTGGGTGATGAGAGGGGGGGGGCTCCTCGTCAGTGACTCAGAGGCGGGTTTGACAGCGTGGCTCTGACGGACCGCAGATCGCAGTGTCTTCTCCAGACGGTGACCGCATTGTGATAAAAACAAATGCTAATTATAGGCAGGAGTCAAGAGAGGAGCTAATGGAGATGAGCGATTCGGTGGTAGTCTCAGGGCTTATTGAGTGTGTCAGGGTTTTAGGAGCTACAAATGATGAAGAGCTGGAAGGTTTGTTTAAGGTTATGCACGATACACCAGAGACGGACCAAATAGATAGATCGGTTGGTCGATATTTGCACTTTATAGCATATGCACTGTGTAACTTTTTTGGTAGAGGATCCGCCACCTGCTTTATTCCATCTTATATTGCGACAAGTCACACCACCAGGTCAAATTACAGGTCAGATCTGCGGAAAAGCTTATTTATTAAATGTGCATAGAGCATAAGGTGGTTTATAGCTCAAGAATACATTCTCAGGCATTCTGACAGTGAGTGGGGTCGCCTCTCCACAGATCTGATGTGTAACTTGGTCTAGTTTGGTCTCCATGGAAACAGAAAGTGAAATATTTTTATGGAAAATATATGCATAAAGTTTGATACTGCAAAAAATGTGACTACACTGCTCCCTACAGTTTATAGTAAAACAAGGTTGTGGATGAGTTCGTACTGGACAATTTGGGGGAAATTACCAAAATCGGCCAAAAAAAAGTATTAAAGCTTGTCTGAAACTCAAGAAAAAGTATAAAATGGATTTAAACAGCACATTTTCAGGAGCCTGTGATCAATAAAAGTGTGCGTGGTCTTGTTTAGGTGTTTGATTTCCAACAAAAATGATGTGACTAACTGAAGAACTGTTGACTAACGCTCGCTGTGACTGCAATTTTATGTGCGAGACTTGTTTAAAAAGCACAAATCATCTCACCTGCTGCAGTTCCAGCTCAGTCAGCGGTCAAATAAAGCGTTAAATTCGATCTCAGATAAAAGTCTAAGCTGAGTGACAGAGCTTCATACAGAACAGTGCCTTCGGTTAGCATCACACACGCAGGGAATACTGGTGACGTCAGCTGCAAAGTATCAACTTAAGGGTTCCATTTGTCATTGTATATTGTAAGATTAGCTCCTTTGTATACAAGCTCAAGTTCAATAAGTGCTTTTCTATTTCTCCGACATAAAAGTCATCATGTCACTATTATTATAACTGAAACTACTTTATGCCTCCGACACAATAACAATAATGCAAAATAATCCTAGTGAATCATTAAAATAGAGAGTATCATTCAAAAGGCCTGAGCTGCAACAAATAAATAGCAAGAACCCAATAATTAGCCATAGAAATCACGTATTCAACCCTCTGCACTGCAAAAAGTAACGTCTGGCCGAGTTAAAACGACTGGAATTCAAAATGTTTTATCACGATTCCAGTACGTTTCGCTTGACTTGAAGATGATCTACCGATGGAACAAGACTTTTTGTATTTAAACATGAAAAAAATACATCTCGCTGCACTTTATATAAGCGAAACAACAACTCTTTGCACTTAAAATAAGAAACAAAACTGGTTCTATCTCCACAGAGAACAAACCAGACCGAGTTACATGCTTGTTTTTCTGGTTTTTCTGTGTATTTTTGCGCTATGAAACCATCTAGAATTGAATAAAAGTAACTTAGAGCTGTTTATTGTCAAACTGAGAAATGACATATCCAAAGAAACAAGCAGGTGACAGACCCCTAAACAAAATATTACACGGCGCGCTTTAAAAATATATTATTGCGACAGGTTTAGTGCACGGAAAACCTATGTTGTTCTAACCTGCAAAGTGAGTCGGCGTGCAGGGGTCACGGCTAGGATCAAAAGTTACCGTAGTGATTTCTGTCTATTATGGGCTGCGCACCGGTGCGGGCGCGGGGGCCAAAGTCGCGCAACTACCGCAAGGGCTATTTTTAAGAACTGCAACAACAAATACTGCGTGTCATCTGCGGTAGGCCGGGTTAGACGGGCTTAGATTAGCTGAATCACAACACCGACACATGCAAACTGTCATAGTGACTGTTACGAGCTGAATCAATGGGGAATCGAGTGGAATTACTGACTCATACGGCGAGTTCTGACAGTATTTTAATAAGATAATGAGGATATTGTGGCGTGTAGTATAGGAGTTATGGTTAAAGCTGCGCTGTGTAACTTTTTTGGTAGAGGATGTTGTATTGCGACATGCGAGTCACACCACTGGCCCAAATTACAGGTCAGATCTGCGGAAAAGCGTATTTATTAAATGCACATAGAACATAAGGTGGTTTATAGCTCAAAAATACATTCTCAGGCGTTCTGAAAATACATTCTGACAGTGAGCGGGGTCGCCTCTCCACAGATCCGATGTGTAACTTGGTCTAGTTTGGTCTCCATGGAAACAAAGTGAAATATTTTGATGGAAAATATACGCATAAAGTTTGATTAGAACAAATTCGGACTGAAGAGGGTCCTGCAAAAAATGTGACTACACTGCTCCCTACAGTTTATAGTAAAACAAGGTTGTGGATGAGTTCGTACTGGACAATTTGGGGGAAATTACTTTTTGGTGGGTTTCTCTTTGCTTATTTCTCTTTGCTCTGCTTGGAATGTTCCACAATATGACATTAAACAGCTCTATTTTACGTTTATTCAGTTACAGGTGGATTTATAGCTCAGAAATACTTAAAAAAATAGGCGTTCTGATTCTAAGAGGCTTTTTGTTTCTTTAGTGCTGCAGAGTGGAGACATCCCCGGAGCTTTAACTTGGTTTGTTTTAGTTTCCGTGAAGATAGAAAGGTTTAATACCGCACCGTGAAACATCTCTAACTTCTCCAGCTTTTGACAGATGCACGAGATGATCTTTTCGTCAATGCTACAAACGCGTGAGTATTTCTGCAATATCGCAAAGTCGCTAACGGGCCGTAGTGGGTTTACTAGCGCACGCACACTTTCCCCTAGTCGTCCGTGTCTTGTTATTTACATGGCCTGTCACTTGTGAGGAGGAGTGATGCTGATGGGTTAGGAGGCTGCTAATCCACTCTACCGCTGTCATTAGAGAGAAGCAAACAGACTATTACCACCTCCTCCTCCTCCTCCTCCTCCTCCTCCTTCACTGCACTCATCATAAAGCCACACACACACACACTAGCACGGGCACAGCTGCGGAGGAGAGAGCCTCTTGTTTCTTTAGCGCTGCTGAGTGGAGCCCTGCTTGGGTAATTGATCCTGTTCAGAGCGAGAAAGAGGAGAGAGAGGAGAGAGGGAGGAGAGAGGGGAGACGGGAGAGAGACCGAGGCAGAGGGAGGCCTTAAGTGTTGTCAGTTTGCTGCATTAATTTTTCAATCGCGGCCGGAGCGAGGAGGGGCCCACCGCAGAGCTCGTTCGCAGGGACTACTCTCGCTGCATATACGGCCTAATCGCGCTATTTTGCTTGATTAAGGCCCGTAACTCGATTTCTTCTGAGGATATCCATCATGACCTCATCTACAGGTCTCCGTGTGCTAATATTAGTGCAAAATGAGTTGATGTTTGACATGTTATACTGCATTTTCACTATATTGGGGGTGAAAATGAAGTCAATCCAACAGTTTTTATGTTAAAAGTCCTAAAATTAGAGCTGCTGTACCTATTTTGGGTCAAACTAAGGCCGCTGTGTCCTTCCTGCATTGGATTATAGAGAATTTTTATCTAAAAAACAGAACAAAACTAAACAAAAATCAGAAATTGCAATGTTTTATGCCAGTAATTGTTAGCTTTAACATTGCGTTTTGTTTTATTCACACATGTTTGAGTAATCCATTATTATTAGTCTGTACATCCCCAAAGATTAAAAGGCGCAGTTCCACTTTGTGATGTCATGTAGTGGTATTTAACAGCTACTTTTTACCTTTAGTACAATATATATCGGCAATTCCAGGGCTGAAATTATACAGACAATTCTAATGAATGTGAATGGAGTTTAAAAACATGGTGGAGCACTTCCTGTCTTACCACATGACATCACAAGGTGCAACAGAGTGTTTAAATATGGAGGTTTGTGTGTTAAACCTGTGTGAGTGAAACAAAACACAACTCCTAGTGTATTTGTGATGAGGAAGTGACATTATAACATAGATCAGAAAAGAATCTGACCTTTCCTGCGCAGTTGTAAAATCAACTTGAACTTTATTACATAGATAGAAATGTGATTTAACCTTCCGTAATATTTGTAATTACAGTTTGCCTTCTGTAGCAGTGATAATTTGAGCTTTTTGTCGCTCATTTGCTACGAAAAACTGTGAATCTTCCCCCCCCCCTCCCCTCGCTGTGAAGTCACCACCAAAATGTTTCTTTAAGATTCTCAGCCCTCGCCTCTTGCCCTGATCTTCATTTGTATTCAGACGGAGATTTCCAAGAGTTCCATTTCTTACGACATCAGCTGAGTTATTCAAATGCGGCACATCTGACTGGAGAGGATAACGTAAAGAAAGGCATCAGCAGAAATGGCAGCAGGCAGTAATCCCCCCGGCCGGGCCACTTGTGCTGGGCGTGCGAGCAGGAGGCAGGCGGAGGAGAGAGAGGAGAGAGGAAAGAGAGGGAGGAGAAAAGATGAGGAGAGGGAGAAGGGGAGGGGAAAGGAGAGAGGAAGAGGAGATAGGGAGGCATAGAGGAAGGTAGAGGATAGAGGACAGAGGTAGGAGAGAGGGAGGCCCGTGCTGTCAGTGCCTGCCCCCTTATAGGAGTCTTATCAGTGGCAGCCGAGGCACTGGGCTAATCACACTGCTGATGCTGATGCTGCAGTGAGGCAGACACACAGAGAGAGGAAGAGGACCTGGGTTCAGTCGCTCAGAGGGAGCACACCTGCTACACACCGCAGTGACGCTTCTAACATGCAGCACTGAAGCCTTTATGCTACTGCAAATGACCTTACACCAAATTATTATTCTTATACATGTTTTCTGTGTCCACGGGTCAACGAAGGAAACAAATACTGAAGGTAAATTAAACGTCTTGTGAGGTTTAAGCCATTTTAGAAAGTTATGTCTTCTAAAACATGCTTGGAGTTTTGTTTCATCCACACGTTTCAGTAACCACTAAAAACATGCACAATAGGTCCTCTGTGGGTCCATGACTCCCTTGAAAAAGAGATTTTCAACCTCAGCGGGACCATCCTGGTTAAATAAAGGTCAATAAACTCATTATTATTCAGTATAGTCTGTTCCATAATACAGGATCTTTAATTGTTTTATTGAGACTGGGGTTTATAAAAATAGAAGTTCTGTCACTGAAATACACCATTTATTTAACTCTTTTTTTTCAAGTGGATATTTAAAAATTGTTTATTTAAGATATTTCCATCTGCATCTCTGACGCTGCTATTCTGAATAATAAATAATAATGATTGCACACTAGCTACTAATGTCACAATAGAAACATTTCAGACTTGATTATGATACTAAGGAATAAAAAAATTTGACGTGGTCTTATATTTGTTCTGATACGACTCAAGATGATTCTAAAACTCTTCAGGAAAGGTTCATTTCTGTCCTGTGAATGACTTTTTTTAGCGCTGATACTTGCTCAAATGAATATTTAAAATATTTCCATCTGCATCCATGACACTGCTGTTCTGAACAATAAATAATAATGATCGCACACTAGCTCGTCAATGATTCCTTAAAGATCTAAGGTGGAGGGTCCGCTACTTGCTCGTCGCCGTGGAGATGTTATTGCTTTGTTTGAATGTTCCGCAGTAGGACATTAAACATATCTGGTTTACATGTTTTATAGCTCAAAAATACCTTGAATTCTCACCACGTGCAGGCTTGCTTCTCTATAGATCTGACCAGTAACGTGTCTCCCTTGTCCAAGTTTATTCCATATTGTATAACATCCAAGGGAAAGTAATTACATCTCAATGGGGACAAGCAGAAAAGTTACACCTTTAACATGTCTAAAAGGCTAGTGGAAGAGCCTTACAAACAAATATGATGTTATATTTAAACTATTTCCATCTGGATCTGACTATGAACGTGGAGCAGGGTCCCTCTTCACTCTCCACTCCTCCTGTTCCCCTGCAGTGACCTTCTAGTGGGTTCACCGATACACAAAATGACATTACACCACCACCTTTCCAAACACACTTTGAACGGGGTGCTAACAACTCTAACCTACGATCAAAGGAGCGAACTATTAAAATTCACGGCGTTTACTCCTGTGGTCTTTGTGTACGACGCGCAGGTGGGCTCCGGTGTCATCACGGGCTCCGCTGTTGGCCCCGATGCCCCGCGTATCCGACTCCTGCATCATTATCGCCGTTCTCAAAAGGTCAAGTACAGTGCTGCCAGCTCTTCTCGTGTGATTTATGTCGTCCTGCTATTTCCTCTGTTCGCGATTCATCTCATCTGTAAATCGAATCATGGCGGAGGGGCTCTTGGGGCAGGAGCAATGGCTGACAGGAAGTGGCTTATGTAAATATAGTGCTGTTGACACAAGATGGGCAGAGGAGAGTGGCTGGCTGTTCCTATGAGACGCCAGCATTATGCGCCGATAAGCATTAGTTAGTTAGTGCTACGTTTCATTTTTTCTTCTTACTCCACTCTGCAGTTATATAATTTATAAAGTACTAAAGAGAGTTGTCACGGTAACGCTGGTAACACGATAATGATTTCGTCACCATTTCGTTTTAAAGGTCCTAGACAAATTTGACATACCTGGAGTTGTGTTTTAGTTGCACTTTTGATTAATCCTGCATTATTAGTTTACTTCTCCAAAGCTCAAAATGCTCCGTTCCACCTTGTGATGTCATGCAGTGGTAGTTTTTAAGTTACAACTGCATTTTATTTTCTGTTTAGTAGAGATTGACACTTCCTGAGCTGAAATTATCCAAATTATTCTAGTGAAGGTAAGTCTTTGTTGTTAAAAAAACACAGAAAAAGTTTATAATTTTAAAGTTTATACTCAAATAATTAGTTTTAATACATTTTAGCATAATTTGAAAGTAAGGTAAGATATTCTGGCACACACTTGTTGCAACATCTTCTGTTTTATCATGGTCAAATGTGCCGTGCATTGTGTAGCCGTACTGGAAAGTGTAAAGCGCAGACACAGACAGGCTCCATTTGTAGTCAATGAGTAACTCCTATTGACACCAGTAAATTATGGTGTCACTCGGATGACGCAAACGCGCCGCGGCCGAATGGGGAGGCTGGCAGGCATTCTTGCTTAAGCTAATAATGATTACCTTTCCGAAAGCTTTTACATTCGCTTTAGCATTAAGGGGAGATCTGCCGGTGCGTGCCCGGGAGCAGCCTCGGAGCACTTTGGAGCGGCTCTTCTCTGCCACATGTAGCATCAAAACTTAATCAGGGTCTGCATAATGGAGGCTACCGCTTCATCCGGAGCTGTCACAATCTCATGTTTTTGTTTGCAGCTTTTCATAGTGACTTTACTCCAGGACTTGAAAATGCCTTCTATGGCTCAGTGGATTAACATTACTCGCTAAACCACTTGAGTGATTAAATTAGATTATAACAGGGACTTCGCTAGTGGAGCACTTCCTGTATTGCCACATGACATTACAAGAACGCAGCCTAAATACGCAGGTTTTGTTTGTTAAACGTGTGTGAATGAAACAAAACCCTGAATTTACACCAGTGGCTAAAATGCATTGCTTTGTCGCAGCAGCTTAGTAAAATGTTGAGAGGACTAGAAACACCATAATGATCATTTATTCAATTTCAGTTTCAACACGAATGCAAAGCAACATTTTCAAGGGAGAGCCTCAGCTTTCTTTTCTTGCAAGCTGCTCTAACACTGAGATTACAATTCTGTTCCTACTAATGTCACAATAAAAACATTTCAGACTTAATTATGATACTAAGGAACTAGAAAATTTGATGTGGCCTTATATTTATAACTTAAGATGATTCTAAAACTCTTCAGGAAAGGCTCATTTCTGTCCTGTGAATGACTTTTTTTAGCGCTGATACTTGCTCAAATGAATATCTAGTTTCTATACTAGTTTTAGTATTGATTTAGTATCAGATTGTCACTACTTTTGACAACCCTAGTTCCTATGGCGCTGCTGTTCTGAATAATAAATAATAATAACTAAATAAAAACTAGCTCGTCAATGATTCCTTAAAGATCTAAAGTGGAGGGTCCGCTATTTGCTCGTCTCCGTTCCACAGTAGGACATTAAACATATCTGGTTTACATGTTTTATAGCTCAAAAATACCTTGAATTCTCACCACGTGCAGGCTTGCTTCTCAATAGATCTGACCAGTAACTTGTCTCCATTGTCCAAGTTCATTTCCATACTGTATAACATCCAAGGGAAAGTAATTACATCTCCATGGGGACAAGCAGAAAAATTACACCTTTAACATGTCTAAAAAGGCTAGTGGAAGAGCCTTACAAACAAATATGATGTTATGAGTTTTTCCGTGGGTGTGCCCAGCCTTGAAGCCCACCACGGCTCCATCACACGCGGCATAAAGACTTAATCAGGTCTCTGCTGGAGAAGGACATGGCCGCCTTTCTGAGAGAATTCCCTTTGAGCGCCGTGATGGGAACCTTGGCTGTGACACGGAGAACCCCGAAGGCCCGTCAACTCATCCACAGCAGCTCAAATCAGTACACTTGGCTTCACACGACTCCCACTGCACGCTCTCCGCACAAAAGGCCGGCACGGAGCTCTACATCCTTGTGTGTGTGTGCGTATGTTTGTGTGTGTGCAAAAATATCAAAATAATGTCATTATCGTAGGCTGCCGTATCATGATAGTATTTCATTGTGAGCCATGTATTGTGTATTCCCAGCCCTAGTTTGTGTGTTTGCGTGTGTGTCTGTATGTGTGTGTGTGTGCGTGAGACCTACTTCCTATCCATGCACCAGAGCACTCCACTGTGGCATATGACCATCTCGGCGTCAGTGGCGAAGCTACAGGATTGTGATCTTAGCATAAGAGCAGCGTGCAAGAAAGATGAAGTTTCGTCTTGAAAATTTCATGGAGCGACTGCATCCACTTGTCGGGAAGCGCGAGGATCGTGCGGTTCGGCTCGGCCCCCGTGAGATTTCATAAGAGAAGATTGCGGGGTAAATAGTTTTTGCATGACAGCTGGTTCTTACTTAAAAGCTGCACTCCACAACTTTACTGGTGCTCGTCTCCATGGAGATGTTAATGCTTTCCCTGGTATGTTCTATGATATGACATTAAACATTTTCTTTTGCATTTAAATAAAAGAAACAGGCTGACTTCTGCTTTGTTTTTTGTTTTTTTCATTTACACAGAAGTACAGTTAGTAGTGAGCAGTGGGCGTTTGCCAGTGGCGGTGAAAACAAGAGCTGATTGACAAAATGGCGTCTTGAAAATAAGCTATCAAAGCTCGCTCAAGCGCGCACAAATCACTATAAATACAACTTTGGCTGAGTAAATGGTGAGGGGGAAGCGACTGTAACGTGGTAAAACGCTCTGATTTTGCATAATAGGTGCACTTTAACGTTCACTCAAAATAATCTGTGCACATTACAAATATTTGCAGTGTCTTTCCTCCATAGAAAATGCTTTTGCTTTGTCTAAAATGCTTCACAGTATGGCATTAAACCTTTATCTATGTCAGATCTGTGGAGAGGCGACCCCGCTCACAGTCAGAATGCCTCTTTTCTATGCATTTTTGAGCTATAAAACCATCTGTAACTGAATAAATGTAAGATAGAGCTGTTTAATGTCACTGTGGAGCATTCCAGCAACTGAGCAACGACATATCCAAAGAGACAAGGACCCGAAAAGTTACACAACGTGCTTTTAATAAAGTACGCAATACTCCGCCAATACTCAGCAGTGTGTAACAAGCGCCCTCTTAAAACAACCCCACACACACGCACAGGATTAAGACGGCGAGAAAAATCAATAGAAAGCCTTAATTCCCTTTGACAGATATTATCAACACCAGATTTGAAGACGATGATATTTCATTATACGCCGCCGAAACACAAGGAAAAGGAACGTTTAATAATTGATGTTGTCGGAGCGGGTGGGGGGGGGAGATTTTGAACCTCTCTCCTCCTGTTATCAATCATTAATGGAGTTTCCATCAAAAACACTTCGGGCCCTTAAGTATCAGATCTCTGCTGAAGGTGGAGGGGGCCCCGCGTTCAAACAGCCACTTAATCAAAGGGCAACACAATACGTGCTCATTTTCGGTGAATTAGGATAATGACGCTCCAAATGACTAAATTGTCGGCGCCGTACGTGTAAAAAAAGTAGACGTTCGGTGCTTTTTGTGATACGGGGTTAATAGGAAAATGTTTCAAATCGCAGGGTATGGATACAACTTGCCACCTCGTATTTGGTAAAGTTAAAAATTGAGGAGGAAAAAAAGTGCATTAGGATTTTTCTAAAGGTATTCGTACTTTGCAGCATTCAACTAAGTGCCAACTGTAAGCTCTGCTCTGTCTGGAGCTTTGTTTCTTCGGTTAAACTTCGATCTGAGCTTCGTTTTTACACAATCTGATCAGAAAAAGCTGCATTAGATGGATCCAGGGCCATGAACACTGAAAAAAATGTGAAAATGTGCTGTTTCAATCCATTTTTTCTTGCATTTTCAGACAGTCATAAAACATTCTAGGTAGTTATTGCTATTTCTTAATGTGCGTATTGCGTCACTATAGTCAAAATTGAACATTCCCCCATAGAAATACGCGTCAAAGTATCACTAACAATTAGACAACTGTTGAAAATCAATGTTCGTGCGAGGAGCGTTTATTCTGGGAGATGTGTTCACAGCTAAACTAATACAGTACAGCTGCACGATTCGGAAAAAAAAATATTGAATTGTGATTTCCGGGAATTAAGATCGCGTGTTGATTTGTGGTTTATGATCAGATAAGAGGATCCCGCTCAAAGTTCACGTTTAAAGAAGTCCGGCAGTATTTTCCCTGAGAGAGACGACTAAAATATAAACTAATAAACTCATATAAGATCGTATGTATTTCAGAGCATGTTTGTGTAGGATTTGTGCAGCGATTTTACAAGAAGATATTTTCTTGTTTGCATATCTACTTAAGTAACTGCAGTCTTTAATCTTGCAGAATTAAAGCACAGGTTGCAAACATTTAGACAATATCTGGAAAGAAAGAGCAAATTTGGGCTTTTATCATTTTTTTTCTGATTTATGTTATAGTTTTCCCATCACAAACATACCTGGAGTTGTGTTTTTTTGTTTCATTCACTCGTGTTTAATAGACAAAATCTGAAAATTTAAGGTTCTTCTCTCGAGCAAAAAAGACCGTTCCACCTTGTGATGTCATATGGTGATACAGGAAGTGCTCCACTGTGTTTTTAAACTCTGTACAGCTTCAGCTGAATCAATTTTGGATCATTTCAGCCCTGGATTTGCCTCTGAACAAAGAGTAAATGGTAGATGTTAACTATTGCTTCATGACATCACAGTCAGAGCATTTTTAGCTTTGGAAACTAAACAAACTAATAATAAAAGATTACTCAAACCTGTGTGACCAACTTGACTTGAGATTCTTTCCTAGTATAATTTGAACAT
>KN490526.1:3315-16232 GCA_000787155.1 Scartelaos histophorus
ACACACACACATATATAGTGAAGTTCTTGTCTCTTCATTTCAGAAGATACAGATAAAGTTGAGCTGAAAAAATGTAAAAGACATCCCCCAAAGACAAACGTAAATGTACATCTTGTTTTTGGAAATAGATTAAACCGATTTAAATAAACAAAATGTGTTTTGTTTAACCCAAAGTCCCAATTCTGACAGAGTTTTATTGTTTTGTTCATATTTATTCAAGTGGTTGTTCTGCACGTAACACACAAATTATAAATGAGCAACACAACCTACAGTAAAAGTTTGTTTTTTATCTTAATTTTATTCCTAAACCGCTGCTTTAATGTTTAATGTCTTTTGGGAGACATATCATATTTCTTTGTTTGGGTGCATTGGCTTCTTGTGTGTTCCATGTTTTTACTGGCTTCAGGGGGTGTCACAAATATGGGCAGAGGAAGACAAATGGCTTTACTTTACTCGGATCGTTTTTGTACCATCTTTCTCCTTCTCTCCATCTCTTTCTTTTCTCTCTCTCTCTGTACGCATGGTTAGAAAGGCTGTCTTCTTCACCCAGCCCTGTGGTGTGATATTGAACATGTTGTGCAAATATAAAATCACAAAATCACGCCCCTCACATTACGGCCCCTAACACACATTGGCATAGGGATGGTGCGAGTTGTGTTTCTGCAGGGCTGTCCAGGGCACCGGTGCAGCGAGGCCAGAGGAGAGGAACGCAAAGCTTTTCTATCCTGCTTTAATTTTCCAGAGGGAGGATTTGAGGGGAGGGGGCCATCAGAGCACACTAATCAATAGCAACGTTTGTCTCTGTCAGCACAAGGTAAACAGGAAGAGCAAATAAAAAAGTTTCAAAAGTTCAACTAATTTAAAGGTGCACTGTGCAACTTTTCTGGTGGAGGGTCCCTCTACTGCTTGTCTTCACAGAGATATTATTGTTTTGCCTTGATTATTCTACAATATCGAAGGCTTGAAGAAGCAAGCCTGCGCATAGCAAGAATTCATGTTTTTAAGGTATTTTTGAGGTATAAAACACCAGTAAGTGAATAAATGCAAGGAAGATATGTTTAATGCTAAATTGTGGGCAGAGAAATCTCCATGGAGACAAGCAAGTAGCGGAAACTCCATCTCAGAAGTTACACAATGCACCTTTAAAAATAAAAATCCTACAAAATACATTCATGAGGTTAACCCGACTATAAGAAAGCAAAGAGGCAGTGCGATGACTTTGAGCTCACGTCTGGAGTTAATACCACGAGGTTTTATTGTACTGAATGTTAATTTACTCACTATTAAGTTTGATTTATGCCTTAGACATGCATTACCCCATTCTCAAACTGTAAGGAAGAAGATGAATTTGAATATATCTAACTAACTAGTTCCAAGCTCTCACAAACCCTTTGGCACATCGTTGATATTCATGTATGAATTTTTGGGCTCGGTTTTAGAACAGCTTTTTTCATACGGAGAAGTGAAACAGGGGTGAACTGCCAAAACGCAGTCAATCCTAGCGCTGCTCACAGCTCCACTTCCAGGGAGCGATTTCTAAAATAATTTATTAAAAGATGCAGAAAGTAGTGCACAGCTGTGTGATTTTGTCACAAAGTGATATGTACAATATACCAATTTACTCATTTACAAGAATAAAGACAGATCCCTGGTTTTAAAACATGTTTGTACATTAGGGTGACACACATGATACTTTTACGGTACCTGAGTGTATTTAATCAGCCCCAACAAGCATATGCCATGTCTTAAAGGTCCAATATTTTGCATAAATTACTCTTGTGAGCTTTAATGTTGTTACCTCATCAAAAAGTATAACTGGAGTTATGTTTCATTCACATCCTTTATTATTATTTTTTCCACGCTTAAATGCTTAAAATGCTTTGTTTCACCTTATGATGTCATGAAGCAGTAGTTTTCAAGTCAACAGCTACTTTATACCTTTAGTTAAGCAATTCCAGAGCTGAAATCATCCAAGTGATGTTTTTTATGAGGAAACATAATATACAGAAGTTTAGAAAACATCAAAATGAATAGTTGTCCTGCTGCATTTTCAAAGTAAGATGAAAAGTCAAGCTGCTCATGCTAAGAAGGAGCCTGAATAAACGGAGTCTTCCCTCCCTGTCGTGCTGGTTTCTTTTTACGCTGCTCACACCGAACGTCTCACCACCCACTACAGCCTCCAGTCTCTGTGTGAACTCTGGTGTGAGTGCATCTCATTACTGTCATGTCACTGAGGTGCACAGACAATCAAATGATACAAATTCAATTTACATAACGCAACCTGGAGGTGAAATGCAGCAGCTGATTGTACAAGTGAGTGAGTGCCATTATTCACTCCCCTCTGTGGCATTCTTAATCTGGCAAAGTCAAGGATTAAGAAATGGGTGATCCAGAAATGCCCAATGGCACAAGGAAAATATATTCACTCTGATGTCTCTATCCTTCATTCGTGTCAATGGGCTGTTTTCCAATCAACAAAACAGACAAATGTTCCTAAGATCTCAGACAAATGTTTGAATCCTATGCAAAATATCTAGCAGAACCAACACTTGTGACTTCTTATTTGGATGCATTATTGCCATGACAACTTCCAGACATATTTTGGAGTGTTTGTAGACTTTATTGTCCCAGCTCAGGGGGGAAAAAAACCTTCAACCAGTGTAAAGAGTCAGGAGCACTGCCTGAGGTCCCATCTTTAGATCTTAAGATTTTGGCCCAGGACCTACATTTCTTACTTTCCTGGTCCCTATATCTCAAGTATTCCCAAATAGGACAGCAAACTAGAATGCACTTCCTAAAAAGCAGTGAACTTGCTCCCCTATTTGTCCGAGGCATCAGGGTATAGAAAGAAGGGGATACTGAACTCAATCCACACCTATAAGAAATGGAAATGTTTGTGAAATTGAACAGCCAAATGGAACCTACAGTTTGAAAATGTGACTCTGAGGTATAATAATAGATATTGTGAAGCCAGTGCCTGCATGTCTTTTCAAATGAAATAAAAAGACCTGAGAGAGACATAGCGTTACAGAGACGGTTGCCGGGAAACTGCTTTTATGTGGCCTGGTTGCCCTGTCGACAGCAGCATGTCCTATATAACAAAAAGATGTATCACTTGCCCTTATCAAAAAGCCATCTGCCAAGGTGAGTGTGATCTGTGCTGTCAGGACGACTCTCCCAACTGACAAGTACAAGCACAAGGAATTAAGTGTAGAGAAAAGAGAGAAAAGCAAACCAAACTAATTAACTGCCACTGGAAAATGCACAATGGATTAAAAAAGTTATTGTATATTGTTGCAACACAGCATATTATTAATTGTGGAACAAATTAAGGTTCTTATCTAACTGTAAAAAAACCCCAAAAACATTTTATAGTCGAGATTAGAATCTAATAATAATAATTAGATTAGAATCTATGCACAATCCCTCATTTAAACTTGATTTGGAGATCTAAACTATTTCTGCTTGTTATACCACTTAATCCACTCCAAGAGTCAAGCATTATGTGAGTGCTAGTTAAGTGCCCATCCATGAACAGACAAGAGGGCAAATCCAATCAGTTAAAAAGCCACCACTTCAGGTCAGACTGCCACAGTCCTGCACTTGACCCAAATATGGTTTCAAAATGGCAGAGATGGAAGGAGCTTTCCTTCAGGGACATGCAGGTTTAAAGAGACAAAGTATGTGTTATATCCCAGTAAAAACAAGAAATATTGGCTGAGCCACTGGAATTTCCCCAATTTAGGGCTGAATATGTTGAGCTGATAATCTGAGGTATGGTATTTATTATATCAATGTCAGAGAGGAAACTAGGAATATAGTGTCAAAGTTAGTGCATTTAACAAAATAGGATTCCCTGACCAGTCAGTCCCTTCTACATTCTGTTCGAATCCAGAAAGGTTCTGAATCGAGCCATAGCCTGAAAAACCTCCATCCAAACCTGAGACGATCCAACCACAGCTGCTAATTTGCATCATGTGTCTCCCAAATGCGGAAAAGATCTTTTGAAAATTCTCATAATATTCAGAACAAAATATAAAGTCCGTTACGTTGTTTTTTTTTTCAATTTTTTAAGTGTAAGAAGCCATGTTTGTTTTTGATGGAAACTGACCTGGTGTCTCTGTGATTGGTCGATCCACCAGTCAGTCACACCTTCTGAAATCAGGGAGACCGGATACAGCTCCAGATCCACTTATCTTTGCAAAGTTTTCTCAAAGCGTGTGGTTCTGCCTGAGCAGGTAAAAAGAGAATGCAAAAGGAAAAAGGAAGCAGAGTCTTTTTTGAGCAACTCAGGGAAGACAAATCCAAAAATAAGTAGCTTTACTATTCACTACAGTTAAAACACTTCATGGGGTTATTTGTTTTGCATTATAGAAACTAAATTCCAAGGGAGAAAACATCCTCACTTGGCTCTTTCTTCAGTGATAGTGCCTCTTGCCTGACTCAGTCACAGGAAGTTTACGTCTCTGATGCTTCATATGTGCTACTTATGACTGACAGGTGATGATGTCTGCGACCCGGTGAACTCTAGTGGCCCCCGGAGGTACAGACAGGTAGTGCGGTGATCAAAGCGCCCCTTAAATGTGTGAACTTTTGTACCCGCATACATCAGTGTCTACCCTCGCCGTCACCTACTCTCTAACTTTGCGTCCCTCTCTGCGGAAGTGGCAGCGTGGCACGGCTTGTTTGAGTCTGACGAAAGCTTTTATCAGTTCAAATACAGACGGAGAGAAGGTGGGAGAGATGAGAGTGAACCAAAATCCAGCAGAGAGCCAGACAGAAAGGAGACATAAGAGAGAGAAACAATGGAGTTACTCAAGTCCATTGTGAATTAAAAATGCATAGAGTAAAGGTAAAGGCAGGTTTCCTTGGCTTTTATCGCTGCAGGGTCTCAAAGCTTATCTTCACTGGGACTTGTGGTGATTCTTTTAGCTCTGGAGTAATGACTTCTTTTGCAGCATTGTTTCAGTGTCTGGTGCAAGAGGCATAACTTTATTTTTTATTTGAGTGAAGCTTCTTGTAGAATTTTCCCTGAACATTAAAAGTCTTAACTCTGAAGAAGCTCCCCCAGAGGACAAATTTGTAAGTGGACAGAGAGATTAAAAAAATATAATAGTATGACGGGAAAGATTGTGGGAAAGAAGTGGTGATCTTTCTGAAGACGACTAATGAGCAGACGAAACTGTCAGGTATGAAAACAAATTAAACTGGTCTGAGTAAAATAATGAATCAGACAACCAAATGAACCTAATTGGACTATTTTAGGGAGCAGTTTTGAATACATGTTTTTTTCCAGCATACTTTAATTACTTCCCTGCTATCAGTTCGTTGAGTCGACTAGAAACACAGGAACATACCTCCTGGTGCTTATAATGAGGTTTATTTCTGCACAGTCATGTCAAGGTTTCAGCGCAATCCATGAATTCTCCTCTCTTGTTGTCCATCTCTAAACTAACTTTGTGAACAGCGGGCCAAGGGTAAATGGAAGCGCGTAGGTATGTGGCATAAGATATTGGCTGGCTGGCATCTCTGACACTGAACTGCAGTCTGTTTGGATTACATCACATCAATCTCCCGGAGCCATTACCTCTTGGACTGGGCGATGGCAGGAGACAGCTATCCGAGGGACTGAGTGGGCGAGCGCACATAGGAGGAGATAGAGGAGAGAGAGAGGGTAGCAGGAAGTAGGGCAAAGTGGCACAGCGCATTTATTATGGTTCCCTATTCACTTGGAGAGAGCCCAGAAGCGAGTCGCGACGTGAAATATTCAGAGCGGGACCTATGAACAGAAACGTGGGGCTTGCAATGACGTAACGGAGTAGCAACGCCGAAACAACGCCCACACTTATCAGCACGCTGTTTATATCTGTATCTGCACGTGGCTTACTGATCTATTCTGAAAGTGATCAAACAATAGAGACTAAATCAGATGCAGAAGCCAGAGAGAAATGGGGTCCAAAAATATCTCAGTTAGAATAAACAGTTAATGAAAATTCATGATGTCTTCAATTCTAGATGCAAAAACATTTCAGAAGTTTTTGACTGCTGTGAAAAATATGAGCTAATATTGAATACAGGTCTACAAGGAGGACGTATAGTGCTTGTCATGGCCCAGTTTGTAACCACATACGACAATGGGGATGTGTCTGTGTGGAATCAACTATCTACAAATTCCTAACCAAGATTTTTAATGCTGCACTTTCACTTTTATCACCTACTGCTTCTGATAGGTTGACCAAGTTCAGTTTGATAGAAGTTTTGGTCAATTGTACAACAGTAAATCTCAGCTAAACTTCACTCACTTATAACCACACACGTCTGTCTAGATACTCAATAATCGATAGAGCTTTCTGGAATGAAACTTGATTTTACATACATGCAAGTTAGTGACCTATAAAAAGTACAAAAAATTGTGAAAAGTGAAAAGAACTATGCTGATTAAGTATGTTTTGTCACTACATACACAAGTAAGAAATCCCATTAAAGTAAAAAAAAATACTCCAGATCTTTTAGTTCTGGGATTAATGTTCTTTCTTTATGAGTCACATAAATGGCACCAAACCTATGAAAACCTTCCACTCTCTCTTGCTCAGTAGCATAGAGTTTCTTCCTTCTTTCCTTTCTCTGGCACAGCACTGCCTCATCTTTCAATCTTTAATCAAACCATACCTATCCATCCTTTGTCCCCTTCTTTTGCCCAAGGTCACTCACTCAATCTCCTCTCTCCTTATCCAGTCAAATTTACCTTTCAGCACCTGCATCCCAGTGGACTCCCACTAACAATATGTCCTGGGGCAAACAGAGGAGAATGCCTGGACCAATATGTGTGTGTGTGTGTGTGTGTGTGTGTGTGTGTGTGTGTGTGTATGGGTCAAGAATATGGATGACTTCATTTAAACTGGGCTATTAACGGAGCATGTCCCTGGGCTGGGAACCTTTCACAGGAGCCCTCCCTGGAGAGGCAGTGGAGTATAGAAGAATACAAAGAACAGAGAGGTTCAGAGATGGATGTTGCCCAATGAGTGTTTGTATACAATTTAAAAGTCAGATTTGATAAGCGTGCAGTGAATAATGGACAATTTTTATCCACTTACAGAAAATTGTGACATGGAAAATCCCAAGACTCTGGCTGAGAGCATATTGTGTGGAATAAACAATAAAACCTGGGGCCTATAAGTTTGCAGCATAGCATGTATAAGTAACTTATGAGATACAGTCTATTGCTAATATCTCAGCATTATTCTGTTTCCAGGCAGCTCTGTATCTGACAGTTAGTCCTACTCATATGAGTGATGGTTCTCATAATGGGACACTGATGCTGTGTGGCCATCAATCATGTGACCCTCATGAGGAAACAGGATCAGCCCCTCCCTTCTCTTCACATGTGATCATTTGTTGGTATTGTTTGGGTTAGTATGCAGAAAGAGGGACTTTCACACAGAGCTCATTTATTTTGCTACAGATGTGATGTATAATGTTGGTGGTTGAGTGTTAGGGTTGGATTATTATAATGTAAATGTAAATGTAAATTGGTCTTAATTGTATAGCATGTTCACACATTTGAGAAATCGTGCAATTAACAAAACAAGAGTAACATAATAGAATAACATTAAGCCATAGGTGGAAATGTGTCTATTCATAGGGCGCTGGGAGAATTTGATTGGCAGCTGGAATAGTGTTCCCTTGCATGACTCCATGCGTTATAAATAAATGGAATAATTATAATTATTGTGTTAAGGTTTTGCTGTGGATGTACAATGTGTTGAATGGTTTATATTAACTCCCACATGATGCATGTACCTAAAAGGGTAAATCAATATATCTGCTATATCTATGAGCATTAAAAATCTCCACTCAAATGCGTCAAGTGAAATACTGTACAAAATAAACCCCACAAGTACGCTAAAATGTATTTATTTATTGGATCCCCATTGGTCTTTACAAAAGTAAAGACTATTCTTCCTGGGGTTGAAGTTCGCATTCATTAAAGATGATATCTAAACAAGATAGAACAGATTTGAAGCAGGGCAGGAGACAAGGCAAGAGGAAGCAAGTGAACAATAAGATAAGTGTAGGAATGGTGCATGCTGGGGCTCTTTTTATTATGCCGGCGGGGTGGATGACAGTGCATGGGCGTGGGTAAATGAGAATCGATAAAACCAAAGAAGAATGGTGCAAAAAGCAAAGAAGCGCATTGATTGGTGACTCCTCTGGGTAATGGCCCAAATGTTGTAGGCTCTGACCTCACATGCAGCAACTTTAATTAAGACTGAGACTCTACCACTGTATAGAAAGCTCTAATCTAATCTGTATGCATCTGCTACCCCAATGTAAATGAGAGACAACTTGTCAAAAGAATGCTAATCAAATAGAACCAGGTATAGTTTTTGTAAGGAAATTTATCCTCTGCATTTGACCCATCCTACAATACCAGCGGGGCAATATTTGAACACTGGGCGCCGCAGTGCAGAGGCAGGTGACCCATCTCCAGATCTTGAGCCAGGTTTGGACAAGATCACCAAGCTGCTGGATTTGTCCTATTGTACACGTTTTTGGTGTTGGTGGAGAAAAAACGGAGTGCAAAAAGCCTATGTGGTTGGTAATCAATCTGCTACTAGAATAGTATTAAATAATGCTCACTAGTAGCACAATCCTTTGTGAATAGTTGTCATCATTACTACTAATGCAACAGTAGCTGACTCTTAATTGACGCACTGTTAATATGGTCAAAAAATTATTACAACTAGCAATTTATAGACTAAAGATGTCCTTGATAAAAGTAATTTGGTTAAATGCCCATCAGTGCTTATAAAAAGTCCCCATTCAAAATGTTACAAACGTCAATGGGCACAGATGCAAAGGGCTCCAAGCCAATCTTATTTCAACAGCATGTCCACTCTTGCTTTTATGAGACAGTATTTAGCTTGCAGTTGGCACAATCCTCATAACCTCTGACCCAAACGACAAATGGATATTGGCCCTCTTTTTTCGGAGGAAATTAGACAGACATATTGTGTTAAAAGCAACTGACCTCTGCAACTGGCAAATACACAAAACCTCTACAGCACTAAGATAAAATGGAGGTTATCCAATAGTTTCTCTTTAGGTTTGAGGTAGACAGTGTCATCCCAGTTAAAAGTGTGTCTAGGCCAGGCACCATACATATTTTGAAGTGTGATATACTGCTGATAAATGATAAACTATAATACTGAAATTAATTTAAAGTAGAATTATACCCAAAAATATAACAAACACACACACACACACATCTCCCAGCAGAGCAAAGAAAATATACAAACAATACACAATGACCCCAAAAATATTGTTCAATATATTGAACGCTAACACAATATAGTAACTATCGGAATAGGCCTAGGTCTGCCATATGAGATTTACACACATTGTTGCAGCAGTGAGTTTAAATATGAAGCTCCATGCATACATAATGCTGACAGTGAGGTATAGAGTGCTCCTATAGACTGCCTCCTGTGGTAAATGAGTGCAAATGAGAAGCAATAAAAAGATGAGGTAAAATAACATTCAAAGGTTATGTTTATTTTCCCACTATTTTTGTCATTAAGTGCACTTCAAAAGCTGTGAAAACAAAGAAAGTTAAAGTGGGTTTAATAAAGTTTCTAATATAGATAAAATAACACCTAGAGGTGTGAGAAGTAACTTGATCCATATACTTATCAAATACATTTATTTGGCAATAATACTATTCCTACAGTGGCACATAGATGTACTACTGTAGTTACTACTGTAGTACTGTAACTATGTAGTACATAGTTGTACTGTTGTGCTGTCCAATCTTACAAAACATACAGAGACAAACGTACCTGTTTAGACAAGACTAAGAAAACATTAAATACTTGTACAGATATTTCCCATTGCATTTTTGGAGCAAAATTTCGATTTTAATGGAGTGCATTTGTGTGCAGTTAGCAACACATGTATCACAGACATCTTCACAAGGGGAGAAGCTGCACGTCCTAAATATCACATAACACCCTCTGACCCTGCCCTCCCTGCAAATGGGCCCATTTACATAGAAACCTCCAATACAACCTTTACCTGGGCTCCCAAGGCCACACAAGGCCACACCATTCTCCCAATTAACTGCAGTAATGGATACAGCCGTTTTCTCTAAAATATTTCTTTATATGATCCAGTCTGGTCCAATTATTTTCCACATGTAAAGCATTGCTGAATCTTAGAGCAGCTTGTTACAACTGACCTTTGGGTAGAACAAATAGGACACAAGGGACATTTTCAAATGTTCTTATTGCCTTTTTGTATGCCTCTGTTGAGTGCATAGTTTTGGCAAATAATTGCAGTATTTGTCTGTACTCCAACACAATAATGATAAAAGAATGTTATTAAAAAGAAATCTAACAGCATAAAGGACAAAAGAGCTGATATCAACAACTGCAACTCCCAACTGTATTGCTTTAATTGAAAGTGCCACATGGAGGAAAGGTATAAATATTAATTTGCTATTAAGCCTAAATGTGGTCTGGAGAAAAATAAAGCGATATTACACTCAGCTCAGATTTTATGTTACCATAATTAGTTGTTAATTTGTTTAGAAAATAAGGAAATGCCACACATACAAATGTGGCTCTGCTGGTATCGACTTCTCTGTTTGCATTCCAAAGAATTCAGGAGACACTTGATAAGAAATACAATAGTAGTTAAAGTCAAGCAGTCACATTATGCCAATACAATGAATTATTCCTGTTATTAACACAGTGAAAGTGCTCACTGGAAGACAATGTTTTTTATTACAATTTTTGTTAGCATAAAACATCTTTAGAAACTGACAGGTATTAAAATTACTATTCTTTCTTGCAGTACCACAAATATTTTTACTTTTACTCAGTACAGTAATGATAGTACAACTATGCTAAATAGTAAGTCCTTATAGGTTCAGGTGTGAATAGGCTAAATCCAGTCTTTCTATTCTCTCTCCTTGGTCATTTCCCCCCCTCACCGCCCTTGCCCCTCACCGGCTCATTCTTATTCCAAGGCCTTCTAACAAGTTTCCTCACTGTAATTAGCTTGGGATGAGGACATGATCTTCAGTTTCTGCCCCATTTGAGTCCGAATGTCAGAGCGCTCACTTCACAGACCGCTGCATTTACCCCCTAATTCACACGCGCCCCTACTCTAGACAGGCCCATTGATTTATTGCACTCATAATTCCCCACCTCATTTACTTGCATATGTGTACAGTGAGCACTTGGTTGTAAAAACACTATTTATTATGATGACTTTGTGCTTGACATATTGTCCAACAGTCGATTGAAAACTCGGTCGATAATTGTCGCAGCTTAACAAGAAGCATCTGCAGAGAGGCGTCTCCACATTGATTTCTCTGTGTTGTATAGTATGCAGCTTTTTTCTTTTACACAAATATCAGATCTTCCTCAAGGGCTGAGGTGTCTAGGCAACATTAAGCAGCATTGTAAAAATAGCAAGTTAATTTAATAAAATGGGAAAACAGATTGTATCACGTTTTACTATCTACTTTACTCATAATATTTATTATCATCAGTATGTGACAAGAAATTTGAATTCATAATTCAGTTTTATCTTCATGTTCAATTGAATTAACTGAAGTTGTATTTAGTTATAATATAAGAAGAATATATAGATATAATTTGCAGATAGGCAGAGGAGAAGTTATTAATGTTACATGAAGGTTTTTACCTTTAAAAAGAAGCAAAGATTACATTTTTTCTGGTGGAATTTGACACCTGCTTGTCTTTATGGAGATGACATTGCTTTAGCTGGAATGTCCTACAGTATGGCATAAAACATCCCTGGAGACATGCCACCAGTCCAAGTTGGAGGTCAGATCTGTGGAGAGGCAACCCTGCTGACAATAAGGAATAAAAAAAAAACACCTGAAACTAATGCTGTGCTGTCAAAGAAATATTATGTCCATGGAGAGAAGCGGTTAGCAAAGCCTCCACCCGTTACATAGTGCGCCCTTAATAACATGTAAAATGTAATAAATAGAGAGTGCATCAGAGCTTATTAGGAGCATATGTCTTGGCAGGTGTTTATGGTCACACAGTCACTCACACATACATCTTTATAAAGCAAAATTAGAAACGTGTGGGTGCTTAATGTGTCCTAATACTTTTACTCTTTACACTTAATTTAACCTTTGGATCGAATACTTTAATATGAAGCAATTTTTCCCATGTTAAGAAATGACACACATCCCACACATTTAAGCGCTTAATAGTCTTTCACAAATGCTGGCTGACATATTTCTTTATCCCATAGATAATGTTATTACAAATCGACTGTATGTTCGGAGGATGGAGAGCCATAAATCAACGTGACAAGACGCATATGGAATACAGCAGAGCGCTCGGCCTGTGTATTTATTATTGCGACTCAAATGTGCAAATAACTCTCCACGCGGACGTTAACCCCAGCCTCTTCCCTCTTTGACTTACTCACACGGAGCTGAGAGGTCATTAGTCACGGAGCCACTTCTAATTGGCCTTTTCGCTCTCATCCGAGTCCCGTCCTCTGTGCCTGCCGCGAGCTAACACAATGTGATGTTTTTTGCCACAGAGAATATGTATTTAAAGAGAACAATGTAACGTGAAGTTAGGAGTTAGTGCAGATGAAAGTTTAATGATCCCTGAGGAGAAAATGGGTCAGTGCAGAGGAAGATGGAAGATAGATTATAGACCAAGCAGCCATTTGAATTATGATGTGTGCAGTACTAATGCATGTGTCGCCTTAAAATAAATGACACATTGTACAAGAATTTACATAAAAGAAAATGAGGCAAATAAAATGATTCTAACTCAATCCTCTAGAGAGCGCTCTAAACAATAAAATACAGTTTTGGGTCAGAGAATATTAATGTTTTATTATTATTATTATTATTA
>JACN01071475.1:0-17248 GCA_000787155.1 Scartelaos histophorus
GAATAGAATAAAATAAAATAAAATAATGCTCATGTTTAAAGCCAGAATGTGGAACGTGACTGTCAAAGAATGAACATTCCTATGTGACAAGCAGAAAAAGTCACATGGTGCAACTTTTCACATGATCTCATTGTTTTGCTGTTTTTAATATATAATGCAATGTAACGTGCAATTCCTTAGGTTTCAAAAAATCCCACTGAAATGCATTATAAATATCCATCTTTCTATCTGTGCATATGTCTCTGGGTATTCTCTTACAACATGGGAACACCACCTGAAAAATGCCTATCGTCAAACATGTACCTCCCCTCCCCGCTGGTCGCCCCGGACAACAGTCAATTATCTCACATGATTAACTTTTCATTACAACGCCAAACAAACACAGCATTTTTCACAGAGGTGAGGGAGAGCGTGATAAGTGAAGCTCTCCTTGCGATCGGAGCCGCCCAAACTCTGTAGTATTTTTAGCCTTTCACAGTAGGATGCAAACGTCGCTGCTGACTGAGTGGGCCTGCAGACTGGAGTGTATTAGCATATTTATTAAATTTTTGCCTCTAATGGATGGAACATTTGCAGTAAGTGGGCAAAGTGATCGCTCTTCCCTTTTTCTGGCATAACACAGTGCATTTTAGTCCTGCATTTGTGGCTTGCGAAATTCAGTGTACTGGAGAAAATAAAGCTTGTATTTTAATGGCGTTTTGTATGTTGTTTTATTCGAACAAGGTCATTGGCAAACATAAGTGCAATGCCGAGTCAAAAAGGGTTGTAGCTCGAGTGTTGAGGCATAATTTAAAGCAGCACTAGACAGTTTGCAAATCTAACTTTCGACATACAAAAGAATACAATAAAAGAGGCGCGTATGAATATTTTTGTGGAAAAAATTTGAATAAATGAGCAAACTGTCAATGAAATATAGTAAAGATAAAGCTAAGTTAATACCTGTATTTCCTATCTTCAATGTTGCCTCCTCCGTTCACCTAGAATCACTCACTTACATAGACAAGGTGGATTAAGGAAGGGATTCGCTTAAATTACCATATCAGAAATACCTAGAAAACCAGATACATTTTCTTCACGTAAACCACAACTATTAACTAAGCACATGATTTTCTTTAACATTACGTGTGTAAAATCAGTAAGTCGTCCAGGTAGAATTCATGGCAAAGGGAAAAATCAGTTGGTCAACAGGATAAAAATAATAATACATTTTTGTGATGATCAAAAATTAGCCGATAAGCGGAAGAAAATGGAAGGATAAATTATACATGCATATACATTAATATGCATTTATCATTATTTTTAGTTTGTACGACCATAAACAAAAAAAATCCTCAAATTTTTTCATTCTCATTGTGGTTTATTTTGCACGATCATAAACGAGTCTGCCTTTGTTGACATTATTTTTGGTTTGTAAGACTATAAATGAAAACAAAAGAATCTTTACATTCTTCATTCTCATTGTGGTTTATTTTTTACCCTCACAAACAATGGACTTTTGTGCCTTTGCTGACGTTATTATTGGTTTGTACAACCATAAACGAAAACAAAAAAAAATCCTTACATTATTCATACAATCATAAACTGTGCCTTCTCTGTCATTTGTATTAGTTTGTATGACCATAGTGTGTCATTTATTTTGCTATGTCTTAGTGTTTGGGTCGTTCATGTTGTCACGCTTCATTGCACACAGGATGGGTTGTTTTCAAATATGGCCCAAACACCCATGGTGCAATACTCAATGCTACACCAACAATTTGAGGATTGGTTTTGGAGCCTTTATAAAGGTCCAAACATGGCCACCATTATTAGTCCAGTGAAAGTCGTCATGCCACGTCTATCACGTGAACAGCGTCTCCGGGCGTTGGCTCTGCTGGAAGAGCTTGAGCTACAGTGAGATCTCCGGGCGTATGGGCTGTTCCCAACCCACAATCACAAACCTGTATGTGCCGAAGGATGGAGCCTGCATCAGTGTGAATGGAGCTCAGACCCACTACTGACTGATGTGACTTTGGGTTTGTTAGACGCCATTTTCTTTGGTCAAGTTTACCCTGTTTAACTTATTCGTTACACTTTAAATTTTGGTTTATGCACGTCAGCAACCTCAATAAATGACTCATATGAAACTAAAACATTTTTGGGCTATAAAATAAAACCTATGTTAAAAAATATAGTCTCAAAGTTTTCATTGACTGTCAGTGTACATAAGAAACCACATCATTTTTGAAACTATGTTATGAGCATGAGTGGATTAGTGTAAGTTTTTTCATCTTCCTACTTTTTTTGAAATGTGCTTTTCTGTTGTTTACAGTATATAGTTTGTGTATGATTATTTTTTCTTTCTTGGCACAAACTCCAAATAAAAATGAATGAATCAATCAAACTGTATAGAACAAGGACACAAAAACATTAATTCACCTGTAGAGCTGAAATTGCATTGTCAAACTGTGGTTCAATGGGCATTATAGAAACTTTAAATCTCTTTCTTTTATGTTGAACCGAACAGAACACTGTCAGTCAATAGTACAGTTATTTGCATTTGTGTTTTCTATGTACACTCCACAAAGCATTCGAACTTGTGAAGTTTGAGGTGCGGTGTTTTGCCTGAGAACTTCCTTTAGGCTTGTTATCCTGGCAGCGCGGTGTCTAAGGTTGAGTGCGAGCTTGGAGTGTGCATCAGATAAACAACAGCAGACACTGGCTAATCAATATTTCATGCATCTTACTTTGTTGTCCCACAGTCTGCCGAGATATTGTCACTCATGTCATTACGCTCCCTAATACGGGGAAACAATCTGGTGTCATCAAATCCTATTATCGCAGATTTTCTTCCTCAGGAGTGGCTCTGAATTAAAATTTTATTGTTTGCCGGAAGATTTTTGACACCCACGCGCACCATGTTTCTTTTTTGCGATGTCTAAGTGCGTGTCAGAAAAGCTTGGCAGGGCCCCAGCGCTTGCAAATCCCTCCACAAATTGTGCTTTGAGGGATTAACAACATTTACTGTCACATTTGAGCCCTCATCTCAGCAGAAGGGATTACAATTTCACTGAAAAATGCATGTAGGTTTTCCTGTATCTCTCAATTTCCTCCTCAAATGTATGCTTTGGACATTTCCATGCCACATCATAGCTGACATACTTAAGCTGCTTTTGATAACTTGCTAAAGCCTTGTCAATAGACCATGCTCGGGGAGTGTTACACCATCTTGTACAAATATTTCTTCCACGCGTATACCTCAGGATAACTCAAAAACCTTAGAGATTTTGTGGCCTACATTTTGCACGCCGGAATCAATCTTGTCACTCTCGCCACCCATAGGAGACCAACCACATTCAAAGCGCTGACGAATGGGTTAAGCTGCTAATATATCCCGTCATTAAAGGGTGCGCGAGCGGGAACCCACGGGTGCACCTCGCGAGTCGGGTGCGCATCTTAATTTGGTCCCACATTAATTAAAGGGCTTGACTACAAACAGAGAAAAAGGGAGAAGGCAGGCCCTATAGACTCAGAGGTCCAACGCTGTCTCCAATGGGAAGACTCGGTAATGAGGCCAGATGGGGCAATCTGACTGTTAGCCTTGGATTAGTCTTCCCTGTGCCCGCGGTGATGCATGTTTGCACTGGAGGGGTACAGTGCAGAGCGTGCCATCACCGTGAACCATCTGTGAGTGAGGAGGAGGAGGCTCGCACTGTCACTTCTACTGGTCAACAAATTGTGCTTTAGGACATATAACGTTAGACTCCTGCAGGACGTCAAATTATCTGTACTAGAAAATACTATAACTGTTACATGCGCCATAATCTGTTGTTTGTTGTGGCTGCCATTTTGAGGACTTTTCATTTTTTTATTTGCTTCATTCATAAAAAGAAAGATGAATACAAAAAAAAATCTGTATCGTTTATCAATGTGAATGAAAAGGAGCAGAAAGAAGCATAAACTTATAACATTTGCCCCGTTTTCACGCAAAATCAGACATTTACAATACTTCAACAGTTCCAGCTACACTTATAAGCAACTTTTAATCATTCATAAATAAAATTGTAGTTTTGAATTGCGAATTCCTACAGTGACAGTCCGATTTTTTCATCTCTTTAATACCTATTCATATATTGTCGCAATTATTTTCCTAAGTCTGTAAATTTGTTTGCTGACTGCACACAGCAAAAAGTGGACCATTAAAATTGACTCTCACAGAATTCATTTTAACATTTCTCAGTGTTTATATGAGTCCAATCCGTTCTAGAGTTAATTTAACAATTTTGGAAATGTTAATTAAATCGCACTGGACTAAAGTTCTTGTTTAACCCGAAATCAAGAGTTATATTAACGTTTTGAGTTTACACGGATAACACTTTGTGGAGTTATCTTCAATGACCTAAACAACACACAGATATATTTTATTTTTACGTTATTTTAGTTAATTTAAGATGAAATTATGTACAAAACTGGTTCAAACTGTTCTTCTGTCATAGGAGTTTGATGTGGTGGGTGGGAGGAGCCAAATTAACACTAGAGGAAGTTGAATTAACTCAAACCAACTCTGGCAAATAACCCCAACTTGAACCCGCATTTAACTTTCAAATAGTTAAAATAATATGTAAAATAATACTCTGAAATGTTTTACCCTTCAGTTTTTGCTGTGTACTTGCATTGTGTATTTACAGTTTTTTGGGGGGTTTTTTTGTATATTTTTATTGAATATTTTTATTGTTAGAATAGTATTAAATAAAATCTGTTTAGAGCACCTTTAAATGTCCTGTATTATGCAAACTTGACTCTTGTGAGATTTAAGCCATTTTCAGATGTTACCTCCTCAAAAACACGCCTGTGGGGTTTTGTTTCATTCAAACATGAGTAATCCTTTATTATTAGGCTGTCTGCAAAGCTCAGAATGCTCTGTTCCAAACTCTGATGTTAGGAAATTTTAGTTTGCAAGTTAACAGCTTTTTTTACCTTTTGTTCCATGGAGATTTTAAATTCTAGGGTTGAATTTATAATGATTAAAACACAGTGGTGCTTTCTGTTTGAGAGAAGAACTTAGTGTGCAGGATTTGTATATTAAATGTGTGAATGAAACAAAAAAAATAGTGTAATATGGGCAGTTTAAATGAGTCTTATAGTTTCCTACAGTCTCCTACATAAATACAGTACTACTTTATTCTTAAAATAGCTGCAGATTCTCTTTTGTACTGGAGAATACAAAAGTCTACTGAAAGATCTGTTGTTTGGCTCCACCAGCTGTGCCTTGACGTCACCGTTTTCCAATCACTTACCGAAGAAGAAGCCGCTCCGTACTTTCCCTCTTATTTGATAGCAGATAATCAGCTGTTTCGTATGGGTTTTAATTTTGCATTTCACCCTACCTTTTTTTTGTCTCACTCCAGTAATGTGAAAACAGATGGAATTAATTTTGTGCGATTGCTGGAATCATGGTGTTGATTCATTTGATTATGGTAAATTAAGCCGTGCTATAGTGGAAATTACACAGGGCTTCTGCAGCGATATCAAGCTGAACAGCACTTGTCAGGAACTGGGAAAAATACAGATTTTTTCTATTTGACGATGTTTTTCGTGGCTGCCTGATTATTTAAAATTAACCCTAGAGAATCGAAACAATACTGTGTGTTGTTGATTTTTAACATGAGGAAATTCTGTATCGTGTATCAATGTGGATGAAAAGGAGCAGAAAGAAGTATAAACGTATAACATTTGTCCACTTTTCACGCAAAATCAGACATTTACAATACTTCAACAGTTCCAACTACACTTATAAGCAACTTTTAATCATTCATAAATAAAATTGTAGTTTTTAATTGCAAATTGCTACAGTGGCAGTCCTAATTTTTCATCTCTTTAATACCTATTCATATATTGTCGCAATTATTTTCCTAAGTCTGTAAATTTGTTTGCTGACTGCATACCTATTCATATTGTCGCAATTATTTTCCTAAGTCTGTAAATTTGTTTGCTGACTGCACACAGCAAAAAGTGGACCATTAAAATTGACTCTCACAGAATTCATTTTAACATTTCTAAGTGTTTATATGAGTCTAATTCGTTCTAGAGTTAATTTAACAATTTTGGAAATGTTAATGAAATCGCACTGGACTAAAGCTTTTGTTTAACCTGAAATCAAGAGTTATATTAACGTTTTGAGTTTAAACGGATAACACTTTGTGGAGTTATCTTGATTGACCTAAACAACACACAGATATATTTTATTTTTACTTTATTTTAGTTAATTTCAGATGAAATTATGTACAAAACTGGTTCAAACTGTTCTTCTGTCATAGGAGTTTGAAGTGGTGGGTGGGAGGAGCCAAATTAACACTAGTGGAAGTTTATTAATTAGTTAGTTGATTAATAGTTAATTTAAGATGAACAAAACTGGTTCAACCGGTTGTTGATTTTTAACATGAGGAAACAATAAATGTAATCATGTTCTGTAAAAGTTTGCTTAAAGATATAACTTGTGGGTCCACCGCATGCTTGTTTCTTTTTTTTTTTTAATGTTCCACAGTATGGCACTAGACTTTCAATTACAGGCCTTACCTTGACTAGGTGGTTTATAGCAACAGTGCAGTATGAGTATGTTAACACAATGCACACAAAAAGAAAAAAAAAAAACACAAAATTGATTTAAACTACACATGTTCATGACCTTGTGATATGAGCATTTATTGGATTTTTAACAAAAAGGTGAGAGCGGCTAACCAAAAAAAACTCTTGGTTAATGCTAGTCGCCCTGTGATTGTAATGTTATTTGACAAGCTCTTGTTTAACAGCACGACTCATCTTATCTGTTGTAGTTCCAGCTAAATCAGTTATTTCTGGTCAGATTGCGCTAAACCAAATCTCAGATCAAAGTCTAACAAAGCCTCAGACAGACAAGTGCCTCTAATTAGCATTGCTACTACTCTTATTGATTAAGAGTAGTCTGTTTAAATCTAGTCAGTAAAGTGTAACTCACTGAGACAGAACGTGTATCTGATGTAAAAATCCAATCACCGCGCAACTGTTTTTCTCGTTGCATTGCTCCATGATTCGCTAATATCTACTTCACCAATCGCCGCCTCAAATTTGTATTCTTCCCAAAAATGCGCAGACACAAAAACAGATGTGTCTCCATCTCTTTGACGGTTCATAATTTTCTGCCCAAATGCCAGGGCAGCCATTCCTCATTTCGAGACATGGTTAAATCAAACTAATAGGAAGTTGCGCCATTGTTTTTCGCAAAAATATAGACATCCAAGTAGTTTCCACTGCTTAACACACACATGCGCTTATTATGTACCTGTGCTACTTAGAGTTGGTCAATACATATGCAATATAAGCTTCCAGTGTTGAATTAGAGATGGCAAACAGAAACTACTGCGCTATAGAAGTTGTAAAGGAACTTGGAACGGAATGAAATGAATAATACGGCCCATAATATAACCTCCCTGTTGTGTTTGATAAGGGGTACGCTCCCTCGTCACGATTTACGCTCCTTGGATCTGGTTTGTGGCTTTCGGCGGCCTCTCGGATCCAGCGCGGGTATTTGCTGCTTTCAGAGCTGATGACCCATTGTTTTAGTTCTTAAAATGGACAGTCGGGGTTAGGGCTGGGTATCGATTCAAATCTCAAAAATCGATTTGATTCCAATTCTTAAGATTAAGGATCGATTATCCTGATTTGATTCGATCCGATCCGATCCAATCTCGATTCTGGTTAGTGTTCTTAAAAACATTTTTTTTAACCTTAACCTGTTTTACATACACCATGTTAAAACTAGCATTAGATTGACATTTAACAGCAAATGATGCAAGTATTGGTAGTTACTGACGGCTGTGAGAGTGGCTGTAGTACTGCGATGGAAACACTTCGCTATGTGCCTCACTCTCCCAAGCAGACGTGCAATATTCGGGAGTTTGAGACCGACTGGTGAAGCGAGGTTGATTCTATGCGTAAAGCAGCCGACATGAGTTAGACCTGTGATCCGCACGCACCATATTAGCGCCGTCGTCTGTCACGATGGCGAGAGCAGCAGTGTCTATGGTGCGAGTCGCCACAACGTGAATACCATGGACGCGACTTAGATAAAAGTTTACCCGGGGAATAGGCTACTAAAAAATAATTGTATTTATATATATTTAATAATCGATTTTTGGACGTGCAAATCGATATTGAGAATTTAATATGCGAATCATTTCAGAATCGGAAAATCGTTTTTTTCAACACAGCTCTAGTTGGGGTCGTGCCGGGGTCAGCCTATAAGGCACGTCGATACAGCATCACGTGGCGCTTCTTTCTTGCGGCTGCAGGAATTAGCCAAAACATGTAAAGCGAGTAAACAAACGCTTCCGTGTGATTAAAAAAATACTCTTACCACCCACTGGTCGCATATGCTTGTATCACATGGAGTATAATTGCCAATGTAGAACCTGCGTTTCCATGTGAACTTAAGATAATATTGACTCATGTTCTGCAGTTTGGCTGTGTGGCTGTAGATATATACGAGAGCTGGATCCGTGGCAGATGTACAATCCCTCCAGCGTACCCAGTGTTTGCCAAGAGGGAGCGCCGATCATCTGGTGTCTCTGAGCCGATATGAGGATTAGCGGTGAATATCTCTAACGCAGCGTGTAGTCATTTTGCATAGCGTTTCGCGACGGGGGGAACGAGATGCTAGTTACCGCGCCACGCTAGGAATAATAATGCAGGGGGCACGCCGGGACCGCAGGCAAACGGCGTGAGCGAGTAAACAAAATTGGTCGGGATGCGTTCTGTTTTTGACCCCCGGTGTCAAACGCTAGCTCGCAGTCTGACACAGTTTGGCTATTTACCATTCCGTTTGCTGCGTATTATCTCCGAATATTGATTTAAATGTTATGTTTGCATGTTAAATGAATATGAAAATGGAATATATAAGGTTTTGCAATTGTTTTGTGCTGGGTTTGATTGACAGACAAGAAGCAGTGGTCCAAAAGGGGCATATGTGTGTTTATGCTGAGATATTCATATGGTAATGTGGTAGAACGAGGAAGCGCCGTGACAATGTGCCCATCCAGCCAGACTAACTTCACCTGCACAGAGGCTAAGGATTACTTCAAGATCCAAACGCCAGGCTAAACCCGCCACTCACTTTCATTCACATTCAAAACATGTGCTAATTATATGGCTCGGAAATACACAAAAATGTCTTTAAAATGTCAAGGCATACAGGTGGAAAAATGAGGCTTTTTCTGTACTCAAAATTTAAACACGCGTTAAAATAAAGGTTTGTTGGTGTTTTGTAATTACGAACGATTTTGAACATTTTTCCGTAAATCATAGACCTGTCTTTACAGAACATACACAATGGTAAGTAAACAGTAATTATACACTGTCACCAAATTGTATATAAAATGATAAAAATGTTGTTCTATGACAGCAAATGTGATGTCGGGGTTTAAAGGTTATTACTTTTCCTGGAATGTTCCTTAGTAGATATTACACATTTCCATATGGCATTTTTTCATTACAGGTGTTTCTTTTGCTCAAAAATACATAAATTCCTTCTGTGAACAGGGACGAATCTCCACAGATCTGAAATGTAATGTAGCGTAGTGCTGTTACCTGCTTGTCTACCTCCCTGTGGAGCATTCTAGACAAAGAAATAACATTTCCGAAGAAGACGAGCAGGTGTTGGACCCTTCACTAGAAATATTACGCATCACATAAGTTCATCTATAAATATAAATTACCAATATTGGGTATGTATAAAATCACACAGTATTGAGCCCCATAACAGTGTCTTAAACAAGTGTTGTTGAGTTCAAGTTTTAAGTTTCCTTGGTTTATCTACCCTGGATAAAGGTGTAAAAAATAAAACAATTATGTCCTTTTTAAGCCAAATTAAAATCTTTTGTCACTGTCCTTCTTAGGCTTTACCTGTTACCTCTTTAATAAAAGCAGTGGCAGATTGAAATGGTGAAATTGCTTCTAATCGGTCAGTCATTTGTCCATAATATTGGTCTCTCTAACACTCCTATCTACACTATTTCATTTTATCTATTTGCAAGTCAACGCTACTATATTTCCTGTATTTAAAACTAATTAAGGAAAAATACAAAAAGTTGTATTGTCACAAAATGAAAATTTCAAACTCAATTTTCAATACAGAGATTGCACAGATTGCACATAATCAAAAATAAGTGTCATTTTCAACATAAAATAATAATATTTTCTTTTATATTATCATGTGGTTTTATATCCATTTAATACTTCAGTCATCCTGGTAGGTTCCATAGTGACCCATGGGCGTTTAGCAGTACTAATACTTCTGATACAGCTCAAGATCCTTCTAAAGCTGTTCAGAAAAGTTTCATTTCCGTCCTGTGAATGTGACAATTTTAATTTTAATCGACACTTGCTCCAATTCTCTCTCGATACAAGTTTTAATACTAATCAGTGTTTGATTTTCAATACTTCCCTAAAGTACAACCCAAATACTTCAGAATATGTCAGCCGATCCTTTCCTCATCTCCACTGTATTGACTGATAAAGTGAGCCCGGTTTCTCATTTCATTTACAGTGACATTTTGAATTGCTGAGAACCTCACTGACCTTTGGGACTTGTTTGGTGCTTTGGAAATGGTTTTGTCTCCAGGAGGTAAGCTGAGGTCAGGGTGGTGCAGATAAAAACAGACTTTGTGAAAATTCTCAGTAGGCCGGGCGCTGGTGGGCACTTTTCAGTTTCAGAGCTCATCAGGAAGCAGTATATAACCTCCACTGTGGTGTTTACCGGGCTCTCCCAGAATGTATAATGTGCCATGCCGTCTATGTTTTTCACTCTGCCATTTAAAAGCAACCAGGTATATTATTGCAAGACACAAAACGGTCATTTCAGCCTGTTTTCTACACTGTACATGACGTCTTTTGTTAATGGTTCAATGTTACAAGTAGAATGACTATGAAAGCACTGACTTTCAACAGGGCGTTAGATCTCCTATAATGTAATAATGCAAAAACAACCAACCATTTATTTATTAGGGATGATCCAATCCAGCATTTTAAATCCGATAACAACTTCATTGTCTGCTATCCTATATCAACTGGTACCAGAGCAGAAACTGGGAAAAAAAAAAGTCAAAACTTATGTAATTGTGTTATGTCACTGTTATTTAGCTAAAGAACAACTTTATATAAATAAAATATAACTGAACCCATATTTGGAAATCTGATTCAGCAACTTTGTCAGTATCTGGTCCGATATCCAAAACAGTACTGGATGAAATAGAAATAGAAACAAAATGTTTCTGTGTCTTGAAAGCTTAGAAAATCCTCTCACTAAATTCTTTTTGGACCAAAATATGTTATTTTCATTCTGTTTGTGATACACGAGCGACCAAACTGCTACTTGCTCACAAACCTCAAGTGGGAATATCAATTAGCAAACATTAGAATGAAGATGCTTATGCGCATACACAGACATGAATTAGAAATGAAAGCTGTGCTGTTGTAATGTGTGCATAATGTATAAATAATCACATTTATTCATGATTCCACATTCACCTCAGATACGGCAGTCAGCTGGAGCCCCAAGGCCAAACGCTGTCTACCACTGTGTACCATATGGGCAAAATGCACTATACAATACATATGACTGTATTTTACACATCTTCATCCTGCATATGCAAACTACAGAGGTGATGCATATTGAAGATGTGTGTCGCTGATCTCTATTACTTCAACACTGGTCTGTTAAAATAATCTGTATTTGGAGATATCGTACTATACTAGCATTAAAGCATTATTGTTTTGTTTCATTCACACATGTTTAACACACAAACTGCATATTCAGACTTCCAGAGTTCCTCTCTGAAACAGGAAACATTCTGTTCCTCCGTGCGATGTTATGTGGTGATACAGGAAGTGCTCTCTTGTGTTTTTAACCTACATACATCTTCACTAGTTTCAATTGAATGATTTTAGCCCTATAATTGCCATTCTCTACTGAACAAAGGGTAATAGGTGCTGTTAATTTTAAAACTACTACATGACATTACAAGATGGAACCGAACATCTTGAGCTTTTGAGATGTACAGTTGACAGACTAATAATAAAGAATTAATCATGTGTGAATGAAATTGTGCTTAAATTCACACTAACGTCTATTTTTATAGTTGCTGGATAACAGAGGTAATCTGGCTTTGAAACACCCATGCATCCCAAACCCAACCCAACATCCATTTTAATCTTTTTTCATTATTATACATAGTTATAGTGTACTTTATTGAAATTTGTTTTTTGCATTTGACCATCAGTTGGATAATCTCTTGCTCAAAGAAACTTTAAATATCTACCCACAATCCCCCTCTTCTCCAGCCTTATACCTGCTGTTGACCTGAGTTCACTGAATCATAAACCTGCCTCCCCCTGGTAATTGAAGACCAAAGGCTATTGGCCGTTTATCATTTCAATAAATTTTTGTTTGCTCGATCTTCTTCACCTTTAGTTCTGCCCCAAAATGAGGCATCCTGTCATTCAAACTTTAGCAAGAAACTTTGGGAGACTTGGTGTGGTTCGAGGATTTTGGTCGATCTGGACCTTTCAGCTACTGAGGACAAATATCAGGGTAAAAAAAGTAAAAAGTAATTGAACTTTTTGTATCAGTCCTGTGAATGGGAATATCTTTATGGCCAGAAAAAAATATTTATTATTAACTAGTTTAATCAGATAACCCAATAATTATGCATGTGTGTCTGATTATAAAACACATCTTGTGAATAAGGCAACATAAAAATAATTGTATGTTGTATTTGGAAGGTAACACAATTCTTTTTAAAGTAGCTCCTTCAACATTTTCTCTTTGTTGTCTTTGCCACATTCGTTTGTCTTTTTTGCATCATTTTCTTTGCCAAAACCTGCACAATTGCAAAAGAAATCAGATTACTCATATCCGATTTATCAGTTTACCTGGCATTTCAGTGGTCTAAATCAGATAATGGTCAGATTTTTAGTGTGTATGCAGTGATGGGAAGAATACTTTGAAAATGTGACTGAATACCTGGATTAAAATGTACTTTGTAACATATAGATGGTCCTGTTAGAGTGTGTATTCTGAATACTTTCATGCAGAGTAGCACATAAATTGTAGTGTGATACATAGCAACGTAGCATTTATATTTGCTTCATTGTTTCTTATGCATTTCCTATCAGTGGAAAAGTAAAAATCAGACGTCCACTCACCACAAGAATGATGTTTCATGTTTTTCTCTCTAGTTATGTGTAGTTTGGAGCCTAAATTGTGTTGATTGCATTGATTTTAGGAAATTAACTGTATTCTGAATACCATAAAATTAAAGAGTTCTGTACTTGAATACAGCTACTCAAAACTATTCTGAATACATATTCCCTGTACTTTTCATTTACTTCCCTGCACTGTCTGTATTTAAACACATTTGGAGTGTGATAGGCCCTTGCAGCAAATGAGACAGGATCACACCAAGCAAACAAGACCATAGCCTGGCACACAGCAAGACACTACTGTATACAAGTTATTTCCTGAGTGTTTGTCAATGTAGTGAACAAACTTACTCTTGGGTTTTGGCCAATGAGCGTAGCATTTCAATATGATTCTTTGTGCTACCCATACATCACTGCAAACAGATGGTTGCAAGACAAAGTCTTGGCAAAAATCCCAGGGAGCTTGGAATTATAATGAAATAGTTCCATCAGTTGTTGTTGAATGTCATATTTTTCTTCACAACTTCATTTCATTGTGAATACTGATTATCATTGACAGTTTCTACGATGCTCAATTTATATTTTAGAGATCTCTCCAGACTCCATCATGTATGCCATTTCAATTAGACACAAATATCGCGTTGATGGATAAAACTTTCAACTTTATAAATCAAGAGACTGACAATGTTGTACTCTCATCATCCTTAGTTAGTAATGATTTTAAGCAGCGGCACAAGCGACCATAAAACACGCATTTCTGTCTCGAATCAATTCTAATTAATGTGCTAGCAAAGTTGTATCATCACAGCAAAGTCTTTGATATATGAGGGTTAGTTTCAACCATTCATTTTGTATTTCTTAGCACTATAATTGTTCAGTCTTTGTTCCTTTTACTAAAGTTTTATCGCAGACTAAAAATAGTGGTGAAATGGGTATTCTGGCTCTTCCTGAGCAACAGTCAATCAGCATGTCAAGAGTAACAGGAGCGCACAGTCTGCTATTACTACAGAGCGGCTCTCATCAGCACAGTGCATGTATAATTTAGATCGTCACCAAGTTATGGGGGAGTTGACTGGGGGTGTGGTGACGGGTTATAAAAGGGACTATGTCTGTACTGAGTGTATCGTGCTTTTAATGTGTTTAAATCAAGACATGTTTATTTCACATATGATGTAAGTGTGGCTTAATCATGACCTATTCAATATAAAAATCACACATTTAGAATCTATAGTTATTCCCACTCATGTTTTATAAGACCACATCATTTTGGTGGATTGTTTTGTTCAAAATTACAGATTTGCCACCTCAAATGTCTTAAGGGCTCAGTGCTGGTGTGAGTGCATGTAATCATCTGAGTTTGTTCCATGAAAAAGGATTAATAGGTTGCCAAAGCACGGTGAAGTCAGTTTTCTGCATTCATCATGGTAAATGCACAGAGGTGGAAATACTTGAACTATAAGTTGAAGGTTATATGGGTCACGCCAGACTGATATGTGGAGCTTTCTGAATCTAAATCAGCACAAAGTCATTGGAGAAGGTGGAGGATCATGACGACTCTGTTTGGTCCACACAAACCTCAGTGATGCTCTGTGATTGGACCCTCCATTTGGTTGTCCCCCCCTTGCCAAGATGGACTCTCATGAGTTTGTGAATTCACCAATATCACATGAATCCATCTAGGGGGAAGGTGTGCCCCCAACATCAATGTTCCATGGTGTGGCATTGACCTTGTCCATTGTTACGACCCAGATGTTGGACCAAACATATTTAAAGAGGGACTATAAAGGATTTTACAATATTTTATTTTAGGTGTCAGTCTTTTGAATCGAAACATCCTGAAGAACTACAAAAAAACCTTAACGCGTGCCCCCAAAAGTAACATACAAAGTAACAAACAAAGTAACAAAGGAGAAGGCCCTGGTGAGCCAGCCAACGTAAAATAAGGACGGTGCGCTGGACAGGCCAACCCTATACAGGGCTGTAGAAGCTGCCAGCGCACTGCTCACCCTGCCCAAACTAAACGCAACCCCAAAACCCTATCCCTACATAAAGTAATACCGAAAACAGGACATCCGGACCCACCAGGACAACCAAAAGAAAAGCTAGGCTAACAAAAAGCTACCAAACCCCCAGGAGCATCGGGACCAGCAGGGCGGCTCCCCAGCGCGAGGCGTGAGCTCCGGGAACGACGAACCTCAGCGGAAGAGGAGGAGAGCGAGCGAGAGAGAGAGAGAGAGCACGCCGAGGTCGCGCTATTTAAAGAATCCTGCCGGAAATAAGGAGAAAACAAAACTTAATTATCCAAAAAAGATAAGCTACAAAAAAAAACAATAAAAATAGGGGGACCAAAGTGCCCAAAGATCACAAGCAGGTGTTGCCGCACAGGGCGAGTTACAGGTCAGATCTTCAGAGAGGCGACCATGTTCATAGAAAGAGTGCATGTTTTAAAGGTATTTTGGGTGGTACAAACACATGTAATGGAATAAATGCCTCACTGTGCAGAATTCCAGACAAAATAATAACACCATGGAGACAAGCAGGTGAGCGAGCGCCCACCTGAAAAGTTACACTTGCATTTGCATTTTTTTCTAGAAACCTGGAAAGTATAATTGCAATGGCTTTTCGGTAGCAATAGTCTCAGCGTGGACAAAGGAATGCAGTGTAATTTTATTGGTATTTTTCACTATTTAATCCACTGCACTTTCTGTTAATTTGCCTTTCCATTGAAAAGTCCGGCGGTCAGCTGAAATGTCCATCCCTGCTCTCGCTGATAAGGACGTCTGTGAAAAGAGCGCAATGAGAGAGCACCCGAATGCAATTTCCCCCAAAATCAAAACTTCTTCTCCCATTTAACCTCTTCTTTCCTCCATCACTTTTTTCATACAGTATTTACATTCAGAGAAAAGTTTAGACGCACTTTCTTAGTCAGTGTTATTTTTCTTTGTTTACTACTATTTACATTTAAGATCCATACAGAAGATGTCAAATATACAAAACAAGTCGTAGTAACAAGTACTGCAAACCCTTCTCTCAGTGTCAATTATGATGAAGTCACCTGAAATGGTTTCCACATTGGGCTATACGCTCTCAGGGTCGAGGAATGTTAATTAAAGCAACATCAGAGACAAGTTTCCGTTTATCTTGAGTTTACTTTTATTTACTACATTCCATATGTGTTTGCTGGTAGTTTTGATACTTTTAATGAGAATCTGCAATGCAAATAGTCATGAAAATAAAAGAAACAGATGAAAAAGTGTGTCTGGTAATATGTTTTCTGAATAGGAAATTCAACATTCAATTTATGAAAGCTGGAGAAACGAGTCAGTATTTATCGTATGTGCATTTTCTTTACAGTACTGGGACATTTGTGGCAATATTTCTTAGCAATATAAGACTTGAGATGTAGAAGGTTGAATCAATTTTTTTCTGACTTATTGTAAATGCAAACTAAGTGCTAAGGAGTTTATAATATTTTAGATTTAGAATAGTTTCTGTGGCGTAAACCTGCTTTAGAGTTATTGCGTCAGTGGTATTAATTAGTTTCAATATTATCGGCCATCGTCTATGTTTTCTTCAACAAGATATCGTGCTTCAGAATGATTATCGTGACTATTTATTCCTGAAACTCTTCCTCCAGTTCTCCTGCATGACCTTCTTACATATATATACTTCCTGTGTGTGCAGAGCTGCTGTCGGCGTGCCATGAGCTCCGCTGTAGATACGGCTGCATCATGACCAGGAACGGCACCTTCTGCTTCTGCGCCGACGGCTTTGAGGTCGGGGACGATGGCACGAGCTGTCGAGGTGGGTTTACTTACGCTACTAAATGGAATAGAAAGTTCTGTTTGTGTACAGCTTGTCTTCTCCTCTCCTCTAAATTCCCTTTCTTCTCCTTTGTTATCTTTCTCGCTCTCTTTTTGCTCTTGTCACCTAGGTGTTTCAGACTAAGAAAATAGACCCTGTAAATAAACTGTGCACAAATCCATACACATAAGAAAGGATAAAAAATAAAGAAGTATATGTACATATGCTTAATGCA
>KN490533.1:0-14762 GCA_000787155.1 Scartelaos histophorus
AGAGGGAGGGAGAGAAAGAGAGAGAGGAGTGGGGTCACACAGGGTTGTGTGTGGCACATGCACAGAGGCAATTACTCAGAATGAGCTATGTGAGCTTAGGCACAAAGAAAAAGAAATATGATTATTAAAAAAAAAAAAGTCATTCCTCACTCACCTTATACATTCTGCGTCTCCTAATTTTTCAGTGATGATGGTTTTATAGTACAAAAATTTTACTTAAATTTAAACCAAAGCTCAAAACACTGTATGAATTTTAAAAAATATAATGGAGCACTTCCTGTATTTCCACATGACATCCCAAGAAGAAAAGCAAACAAGCCTAAATATGCAGTTTCTGTGTTAAACTTATGTGATTACATAAAAAAAAAAAATCAGACAAAGTCATATGGGTCCTGTAATTGTAATTATATTTATTTTAATTTGTGTCATAGCAATAACATCTCCATGGAAACGACCAGATGACGAAAAAATTACAAAATTTACTGTTTTTCGACACAGAGAAATTCAAAATACAGATGTAAATACTTTCAAAATCAATTTTCTTAGCGGCAGAAACATATGATTTATTCTTCATAGCTTTAGCTGATTAAACAGTTGTACAAATTGCGTCGCTAATTCAACTGGCATCTCTTTAGCACAAACTTACTCGGCATCGCCATCTGCTTAGCTCCGACTCGCCAGAAAATTACACAACTGCTGTTCCAACAGTAAAACGCTCAGTAAAATGAATGTAGCAAAGTGTATAAAAGTTCGACTCTCCAAACTCAATAGAAACTTATGTGAAGTTTAAATGTCCTCCGGCTAAGCAAGTTACAAGTTCGAGAGTGGGAATAAGTGAGAATTATATAAGCTTTGTGCGCCCAAAGGTGTGATTTTTAAGAGCTGAGGTATTCACATTGTCACTGCGCTAAATGTAATGAGATACACTGACATATACGGATGTCCACAATAATCCAGGCATGATTCAAGCAGTTACATTTATTACAGGAACAGAAGAGTTTAAATAAATGAAGAATAAATGGATTCTTCACACACTATTTCATTTCAGACTTTTTTTAAAATCAGAAACTGTTTCAAGAGTCGCTTATAAGAGCTGGTGTGTAAACTGATTGGGAAACACTGGACTATAGCATGCACTAGGGTGTGGACTGTGATATGCGCCAGGGTTTGAACTATGGAGTGGACTAGGGTATGAACTATGGTGTACACTGGGGTATTATCTATGGTATGGACTATGGCATGCCCTAGGGTATGAAATATAGAGGTCACTATGGTCTAGATGTGCTAGGTTTGAAATATGGCATGCAGTAGGGTATGAACTATGTATACATTAGGGTATTGTCTATGGTATGGACTAGCATGCACTAGGGTGTGGACTGTGATATGCACCAGGGTTTGAACTATGGAGTGCACTAGGGTATGGACTAAAGTGTATACTAGGGTATTGTCTATGGTATGAACTATAAAATGCACTAGGGTGTGGATTGTGATATGGAATAGGGTTGTAACTACGGCATGCACTAGGGTATGAACTACGGTGTAGACTAGGGTATGGACTATGGTATAAACTACAGCATGTGTTAGGGTGTGGACTGTGGCACTCACTAGGGTATGGACTGTGATATGGACTATGATATGAACTGTGGTATGCACTAGGATATGGACTATGGCACCCACTAGGGTATGAAATATAAAGTACACTATTGTCTGTATGTGCTAGGTTTGAAATATGGCATGCACTAGGGTATGATAGGGTATGACTATGATATGAACTGTGGTATGGCCTAGGGTATGGACTATGATATAGACATATATGTATATGTATAGTATGAACTGCTAGAGCATGGACAGTGATTACAAACCATCGAACAATGGTTTACACTATGGTATACCCTAGGGTGTAGACTATGGTATGGACTAGGGTAATGATGCAAATCTGAACATTTCTAAACTATACATCGTTATGGACTAGGGTATGCACTATGGCATGAACTAGGGTATGGACCATTAAAAAAAACATGGGCTGGATTACGACATGCACTAGGATGTGGACACTGTTATGCACTGTGGTATAATCTAGGGTATGGACATGGGTAAAGACTTAAATCTGGGCGTCACTATGCACTACTAGGGTATGGACCGCAGTAACTTTAAGCCATGTTATAATGCCGTTTTCTGGAGTAACCTTTTATTATTAAGCAAAAAGTGAGGTTGGGTTTAAAAAATTTAATTAAAAACACTTGCAATGCAGCTTTAGTCCATGCACGAGGAAAAATGATAACATGTTTAATTTGTAATTAGCTTAAACGGGCCGATCAGACTCAACCAAAGGGCCCAGGAACGTAAAATACCCAAGTCTGGACCCTAATCTGAACATGGCTATCGTGTCTACAAACTTATGGGAAGTTTGAATGTCCTCAGGCTAAGAAGGTTACAAGTTCCATTGTGGGAATAAGTGGAGGAGTTGTATAAGCTTTGTGTGCCAAAAGGTGGAGGTTTTAAGAGTCGAGGTTTTCACATTTTCACTGCACTGAAAGTAATGATAAAACATAAGTAGCAAAAATGTACAGAAGATTTGAAGTGGGACCTATAAATGATTTGAGGTGCACTTGGGAGAGATAGTATAAAGTCAGTAGAATTAGGTTAGAAGTTTTATGGCGATATGTGGGTGGTGTGATTTTTAAGGTTATCACTGTGTAGTCTGAGGGAGGGTGAAAAAGTCCAAAGTTGGATTCTGTCTTTTTTTAAATTGGAGAAGTATTGTAATAAAACTTAACTGGCGTCTGCATCTATTGTTTGGAGAGTAAATTTCAGCAAATGTTAAAAAGGGTGCCATCAAAAAGAGAGAAAAGAAATAATGGAAAAGGTCTGCAGAAGTTGATAGCTCCCAGTATTTGTTATTTTTGTCATCACGGTGCAAACAATACAAACACACACACGCACACACACCACAAAAATAAGGACTAAAGTGTGACTGGAATTGAGCTAGCGTGACATCAGGGCTAAACCAAGAATAAACAAGGGCGAAACCAAAGTAAATATGAAGAATATTATTTAATTTTACCTTAAAACAAAACAAAACAAGCTCCAAAATATTCCAAATATCCCCAGGTAGTGCTTGTGTATCCACTGATTGGGAACACAGGACTGAGGAATGTACTAGGGTATGAACCATGGGGTGGGGTGGGTATGGACTGTTGTGTTTACTAGGGTGTGGTCTATGGTATGCACTAGGGTATGGACTATAGTATGCACTAGGGTATGGACCATGGTATGCACTAGGGTATGGACTATGGTATGCACTAGGGTATGGACCATGGTATGAACTAGGGTATGGACTCTGGTATGCACTAGGGTATGGACTATGGTATGCACTAGGGTATGGGCTATGGTATGCACTAGGGTATGGACTATGGTATGCACTAGGGTATGGACTATGGTATGCACTAGGGTATGGACTATGGTATGCACTAGGGTATGGACTATAGTATGCACTAGGGTATGGACCATGGTATGCATTAGGGTATGGACCATGGTATGCACTAGGGTATGGACCATGGTATGCACTAGAGTATGGACTATGGTATGCACTAGGGTATGGGCTATGGTATGCACTAGAATATGGACTAAGGTATGCACTAGAGTATGGACTATGTTATGGACAATGATATTCACTAGGGTATGAATAATGCTATAGACTGGGGTATTGACTGTGATATAGACTTTGGCAAGTACTAGAGCATGGACAATGGCATGCACTAGTGTATGGACAATAGTCTAAACTATGGTATGCGCAAGGGGAAGGACTAGATTATGGCCAATGGCATGCACTAGGGTATGAATGGTATACGCTCTGCTATAGAGTAGGGTATTGACTATGATATAGACTATGGCATGTACTAGAGTATGGAAAATGGTATGCACTAGGGTATGGAGTATAGTGTGATAAGAGTATTAATTGCTAGTATGGTACGGACAGTGTTACGCACTTGGGTATGAACAGTAGAGTATGTTATGGTCTAGGGCAGTGGTTCCCAACCTTTTTTGTGAACCAGTCTCTGTCTTTTTGGGGCCTGGGGGGTTGGAGACCGCTGATCTAGGGTATAGACTAAGGTATGGACAATAGCTCACACTAGAGTATTTGATTTTTCTTGATGACCCTAACCAACATCTGCCTTCTCTTTTTGCTGAGTCCACTTCCATATCTTTAGCGGTACCTCTCCCATTCCCTATAGTACTCGTCTCTGGAGCCTCACAAATCTATCACTCTATATTCCACTCCTCAGTCAAAAGAAGAGACGTCCCAACGAAAGAAAAGATCCATTTTACACTTTTAGATTCCGACTTTCATCACCTGTGTCTGTCTCCTGGTGCCACTTTCCTCAATTTCACAGTGGCAAAGACTAGTGAATTTGTAGTATAAGCGAAGAAGGGCTCCTGTGGTGGTTTTATAGCTTGTCAATGGGGTCAAAGGCATTTAATACAATAGAGTGATAATAGAATCTCTTTGCTATAGAAGGTTTTAAATACTTTGGTCCATTGGTTTAAGGTCAGAATTCTCTCGTGGTATTTGGTATTTAACTCTCAGATTGCAGATTTGATGACCCCGTTTATGGTTAATACCGCTGTAATCACGGAGCCTACGCATATGGAACAAAAACTGGGGCAAAGTTCACCTTTTTCTCCGTCCACAGTCACTTCAGAAAGCGGTGCCATTACTCAGCCCCCCCAAAAAGATGATTGCTGTCGGTTGAAAGGGCTTTAAGATTTAAGATTCATATGGCAAGTGTGTGGAGCCAACCCCAGACAAATAATGATAAAGTTAAAACATTTGTGGACCATACGTTTAGAACAGATTCTCCCACAGTATTTACCGATCTGTGAAATGAATATTAAATGAAATGTTACTGCTTTGTCTAGTATGTTGCATAATACGGCATTTTGTAGTATTTTTGAGCAGTAATTGAAAAAATGCAACATCGAGAAGTTAGAATTAGATCTGATTTAGTAGTGCTCTGTCTGAGGCTCTGTTAAACTTTAATTTGAGGTTTAGTTGAACACAGTCTGACCAGAAAAATACTGATTTGGCAGGAGCTACAACAGTTGAGATGAATTGTGGGGTTAAAGAAGTTTCACTTATAAATGTACAGTCCCAAGCTAGTTCGCATCAACAGTTTTTCACTTTTTTTTTTCGCTTTTTTTTGCAGATCTGACTCCTAAAAAGGACCATGCACGCTGGTAATGACCCCATGCTTTGTATTTAAGAACTTTTTTGACAGTTTTTGCTAAAGCCGGGCAACACTGTGCAATATTTTCGATCACTGCATTTCACTCCAGCTCAAATTGCAGGGTTTAGACGTCCACAGCTCACGATTCATGTTCTCACACTATATGAACTACATCAGCAGTGCGAAACCCTGGATATTCTCACGACCAACGCTTGCAGATTGGGAGCTGGTCGTGATATATTAATTGGTTCTCGTTACCCCATGTACATTACACATTAAGCCAAAACTCGTCCCAATCCCTAAAACAACTCAAAAAAAGCCACAAATCGCACAGTGTTCGCCTGGTTTAGGTGCTGAACATTCCAACACAGAGATACATGTAGAACACCACACAACTCTGGTTTAATCTCGATTTATTTCTCTTTCTCCATCTCAAATACTCAGCCCTGACTTACGTTACCTCTATCCTGCAACCATGGATCCATTTCAGGACCAGTTCTGAATAAAAAGTGAATGTAATCTTAAATATATGATCAGAAAGAGTGGAGAGGCGTTGCTAATTTGACTAATACGTTTGAGGAAGCACCTGCCTGGGGACGAGGATTAAATTAGCTCAACATGAAGAGGCTGCTTTGAAGTGCTGAAGAGCTGAAGTGAAATACTCCGCTCACATGTTCCTACTTTTATTTCAAAAATCACAAGTCGAACATGGAATATTGTCTCTTTAATTAAGATTTAACACATATAGTTTTCTTGGTGCGCTTACTTATTGTTTCCTTGGAGATGATATTGCTTTGGCTGGAAATGTTTTCTCAAGTAGAGTTGCTACTAAGAAAGTCATGGAAAAACGTGCATTCTTATGGTGCACTGAAGTTACACAGTATATCTTTAAACAGTTGTCTCTAATCTATGCTATACTATTGTGATGTTTTTTTATTGTGAAGTGGTAGTTTTCAAGTCTCCTTTTACCGTTTGTTCAGTGGAAATTGGCAATTCTGGGGCTGAAATTATCCAAATGATTCTAGTGAAACTGTGGGGACATGTGTTAAAGGTCCATTAAACACCCTCCCGAAGCTTTACTCCACCCCTACGCAAAATCTGAAAAATCCTCCAGAGTGGGTGGTGCCCAGGTGGCGCCCGGGGGGTTGGGATAAGGCGCCGGTTCGACGATTGACAGCCGACCCACAGCCACGACAATCTGACACACCGCAGATCTGTGCACTCCGGACTTTTAAAACAGAGCGGACATTTACGTTCGGATCATGCCGGATTTTTCTCTTTTCTCCAGTCGCAGCAGGACATCGCAGTGACCAGCAGTGTCAGGTAGGGAACGGGGCTCCTCATGTACCGCCTGTAGTCGCCAGTGGCTGTGGTTGTCAAGCAATAACCCGAATCTGATTCCTTAGCGGCCGTTAGTCCAACCCAAAACTTCAATTGTTCCATAGTTGATCCTAAAATGGCCAGTGCGACACGACTTTTGACCCTTCTGAAGTCTGTTTTTTAACAAATATTCAGTAAAATACTAAAATAAAGTCAGATATATATATATACAGTTCTATTTTAGACCCACGTACACTGCTAATCTATAGAGAAAAATAGATTTTGGTGTTTATTGGCTCATGAAACATGTGTGAATGAAACAAAACACAATCCCATGTATGTGTTCATTGAGGAAGCAACATTATAACACAAATCAGAAAATAGTGTAATATGAGCCCTTCAAAATGGGAAAACTGCAAATATTCTTCAACAAGAAACCAAAATAAAACAAAAAAACAGTGAATTTGTCAACCAACTTTCTTCTCTTTATTCTGCGATAAAACAATTTCGTTGGCGCAGCTTGACAACTCCGTGAAATTCAAATGACTTTTTTGTGGTTTGTTTTTAATCCCACCGGAGGATTGAGTCTCTTTTCCTTTGTTCAAACTGCCTTTTATGGTCTGTGTAACGCAGGTTCAGTGAACGTACCACGAGGGGGAAAAGTGGAAATCTAAAAATGATGCGGAGCTTAAACACGACTCTAGCTAATCAGTGCGGGACATCACAGCAGATCAGCGGCAGACATGTTTATTTTTAGACGGGAACAACTAGGCCACTTATCTCTCAATGTGGATGTGTTACCATGGCAGCCTGGGTAGTGGCGAATTATCTTTACAAATGTGCTTTAAGGTGCACTATGGAACTTTTCTGAGATGTGGTGGCTTTGCGAGAAATGTCAAGTATGAAATAGGACGCAAAAAAACAAAGAAACAAACAAAAACATGGAAATTACGCTACCAAAATGACAGTTCGCATGTTGCTTCACCGGGAATGTTCCACAGTACAGCATTAAACAGCTTTACCTTACTTTTATTCAATTACAGGTGGTTTTATAGCTCAAAAATACCTAAACAAACAGACATTCTGACTGTGACCTGGGTCGCCTCTCCGTAGAATTGATCTATAACTTGAAACATTCCAGATAAAGCAATAAAATAAGCATTTGATGGACCCTCCACCAGAAAAGTTACACAATGCATCTTCAAAGAGGTTATTTCCAATATTATTTCCAAACAGGGCTTCTTTTTCACAGACTATAAACCGCGATGGACAAACTGGGATGGCCAACAAACGACACAAATGATGGATTAGAGAGGCTTTTGAAATCTGGAAGCGAATGAACACAGAAGAGGGATCAACATTCGAGCCACTGGGATGCTGTCCTGGAGAAGTCGGACCACAGACAGAGTAATTCCCCGAACAATGTGAGTAGGAGAATGAGCAAAACACATCACCAGAACATCACGTGACCCTTAAGAAGAATCCGAATATTTGAAACATGTCAAAGTATGTCTAAACAATACACTGGTTTGGTACATTTTTCAACATTTTTTCATAGAGACAAATCCCGCACATCGTTTTACTTGCAAAACATCCAACATTTTGGCACTAGGCCTTGATCAGACAAATAAAGAGGTGAACAAAGTGGAGAAACTAATAAATAGAGTGCCCTAATACACATTTCGCAAGTAAGACAGTGTATGGGATTTTTCACTATGTTCAACGCACCCATTTCAAGAAACTGATGTGCAAATTTCTCATTCTTTTCAACATTTTTAGACAAATTAAAACATGATCGCTTGTCTGGGATTCAGAAAACACTTCTTTAATACCTTACAAAGATGAGAGTCTGGTCACTGTTGAATCTCAAAGAATTCAGAAGGGCGTGACTGACAGACGGATTTGCCAGTCAGGGACATATCAAAGTACCGTAATTTCTGGACTATAAAGCGCACCTCAATATAAGCCTAAGAATACAAGCACATCTGCTGTGTTGCCAAATAATATTATTTGGTCCATATATTCGCTGCACCGTTGTAAAAGCCGCAGGGTTCAAAGTGCCCAACAACATTTTGTTGGTGCACACATCCGCTGTGTTGCCAAATAAATAATCCGTCCATATATTCGCTGCAGCGTTGTAAAAGCCGCAGGGTTCAAAGTGCGAGAAAAAGTAGCGGCTTATAGTCCGGAAATTACGGTATCTGGCTGCATATACTAGTTGGTATTCTGTTGTATTATTGTGATAGGCCTATACAGAATCCATTTCCAATAGTAATGGTAAATAATCACATTTTTGTATAGCGCATTTCCACTTTCAAGGCACTCAGAGCGCTTTTACATCAAAAAACCACTCACCTATTCACACACACTCAGAGACCAGTGGACACACACACACTGGGAACGAGCATTCATCTGTGGGCGCTGGAATCGCACCACCAACCTGTGGGTCAGTGGATCTGCCCACTGAACTGATGCCCACTGATGCTAATGTCAAGAGCGGGATTGAAACCGCCAGTGGACAAAGACTCGACCACATAAGCTCCTGCCACCCCAATTGATCCATTTCCATTAACAGCAATTGAAAATGGTTTCTGGTTGAGAGCTGAAATATCTTAACATCCAAAACAGAGTCCAGAACACCACAAATGAAACTTTCTCTACATTGAATCACTCCTGGATGAATGAAAGACTACACCGCCTCATCCCTCTGTGCAAAAAAAAAAGGCCACACAATTGCAATACTTGTCAGAGAAATCAGATAAAAATGGTTGAAACCAGAGGGCCAATAAAACGTAGTCCGCAGGATACATCTACACTGTAAAACAACACCCACGTCCAGCTCTGTCATATTCTTTAATCGTCGGCCGTCTTCCCCGGTGAGTCTGCAGACAGCGGCGTGACACGAAGCTCACACTGTATCGATCTGTTTGGGAGATCGGGGTCATGTGGATGCTTTTAGGCCCCCTGTGTGTGGGGGTGAAGGGCCGGGGTGCCGGAGGACGAGCCAGACAAGAGGGACTCAAACTGGGTCAATAAGAGCCGTCCATGTGGGTCAGAGCTGATCAGAGCTGATGGGAGACTATACATGTGAGTGCAGGGTGAATACAGGCTTTGTGCAATCCTGTGGAGACCAGGCTGATATGTGGAGCGCTCGGAATTGAGTTTTATACCAGCGAATGTAATGAGTAGCACTGTACTTAAGCAATGTAAGGCACTAGAATAATAAAACTCAAATAAATCAATCAGTCTATTAATCTTAGCTTATGTCCCAAAGCCTCACTCCATAGTCCATGCAGGTCTCGATGTAGTTGAAGTGCAGAGCCTCCTGTGACCTCTGCTCACTGTGAGTCTGAGTTCAGCTCTTATCACACAGAGAACAGCTCCACATCACACTCCGGGCACTGAGGCCGGAGAGGGCAGGGTTTTTCTTATTTTATAATACATGACCTGGGTGCAAAGTTAAAGTTCTGAAAGAAGAGTTGCTATAGTTAGAGGGTTACTACTTTTGTATTTGTAGTGTACTTTTCTCGCAGTGAAAGTTTTGGTTCTCCCTTCTTCTATAAATCTAACTTAACCGATGGCAGTTTTAACTCGCTTTTACAAACCAACATTCAAAATTCAGCCTTTACCAAAACATAGGTCCACACCATAGACTGTATAAAATAAGTGGACTAAGCGAGTGTGACGTCACCACAACGTTCAGCGCCGCTCAGATGAGGCGCCCGATGCTAAAGGCTGCAGGAGTGAAGCTGGAGCCAGACTCTATGTTATGAACAGGATTTCAGGATCATGTAGAGCAAGTTAATATAAACATTTCAAGACCAAAATGACAAGACTCATTGTAGCAGTTACAGAGGAAGGGGCGACACAATCCCAGTGTAAGTCAGTTAGAGCCAGAGTCAGAAGGAGCCAGATGAGCCTCCTGGAGCACTTCCTGTTCAGCCATGTCCTTTCATATATGTAGGGTCTATGGGCCACACTTATACGTATGAGACGGGCGGAGAGCAGAGTGCTCTGGTGGAGTGTGCCCTCAGACAGTGAATAATTCAGGATTAATTATCAGAGAGGAGGAGGATGGAGGATGAGGAGGATGAGGAGGATGGGGGAGCAGGGCCGATGGAGCGGTGGCATCAGCAGAAAGGGCCCAGAAGAGCACTATATATGGCACTCATCAGTGAGTATTTTTATTCCTTCTAAGACCTTCTAACCTGGTCTATATACAGGACCATGCATCATGAGCCACTCCAGACTACAGGGACGTCAACTGTGAACTAACACGGAAACTTTTCAGTGGCAACTACAATTTGTATAAATACATGTTTAAAAAGTCAAATTCTGAATGCATTTAGCTCACTGTGCTCTACAAACAGATTGTTACGATGTTTGTGAAGTGTAAAAAATGTTATGAATAATGCTATATATTCCTCTGCCAAAAAGCATTGTTTTATATGGAAGCCCACCAACTGGCTGCTGTGAATGGCTAAAAGTTTGTTGAGAGTCCATTTTTCCTGAACTATTTCAGTGGATGAAATGCTCTGTTTGATGGTGAAGTTGACATGATGCTGCTCCAGAAAAGTGAATGGATTCTTCTGTTAAAATTAAGAACTGTTCTAGCATCCTGTGAGCATATTTGGATATCTACACAAATCTGATCTGTTGGACAGTTTGTTCTTGTCCTGTACTTTTAACAGTAGAGCTCCAGAAGTGTGTGTTGCTCTTATGGCTGATGAACAGTGGGGAATGGAGCAGCTCTTCTGTTAAAGTTAATCGTTTTTTCTGTACCATCACTTGAGTACAGTGGCTTTATCTGGGCTTTTTCATACACATGTTCTATACCGCGAGTTCATGCAGTATCTTTGTTCCTGACCCTATTGCTCCATTTACATCTGTATCGCTGCACAGGATTCAGAGTCCTGTTTAAAGTCGAAAATGACTCAAATCACCGGGGCATTATCTGAATATGAATTTCCTTTGAAGCTCTTTGAAACGTCGATCACCCGCTCCCTCCATTACACCAGTGTTGTCTGTTTGTTGTGTATTTTTTATTTGTGATCTGGTGTTTTGTGGAGTGTTGTTTAGCCCCGTCCATGTTTGTGTGCTCTGTGAGCTTTGTTCTCACGCCTTTGTTCTTCTGAAATCTCTAAAGATGTTTGGAAAGAATCCCCAGTGTGCGCATTTGTCCAAAACAAAGGTAAACAAGTAACAACTACTTCAGTCTACTACAACTGTTAATACTATTACTCCTGCTAATACTATTACTACTACTCCAAGTCTTAGATATTACAACTGTTATTAATACCATTTTGCAGTTTTTCACTTTTTGCTCAGGTTTGTGCTCAAAAACTAAAAAAGCTAAGTGTGTGCTGCCCCCAGTGGCCACTTTAATTTAGGGTACTATGTGACATCACACACATCACAATATATCCGGGTGTTTCTGATCACAAACACGAGGCTGCAGGGGCGGAGTTTGAAGTGTGGATACTTGTTGGACCAATCACACTCTTTGTTCTACATCTAAACCCCGCCCCTCCTACCCCCTCACTCTTCTCTGGTCTTCTAGATACTGCCCAGTTTACCTAACCTTGTCCAGAATAATTGATTCTCGTGTTAGTGAGTTCACAAACCCATGAGAACCCATCTGGAAGGACTTCAGACTATTTTAGCGTCAATACAGAATATTTATGAACATGTGTGAAAGACATAAAGATAACAACTTTGTGCAAACAGGGACAGTTAAATCAACCGTCATGAAACATATTTTGGCTTGTTCTGATGCTGCGATGCTTTGATCAATCAGATTCAAACAGTCATCGAGACATTCTGCATTTTCTCTTTCAGTAAGAGCAACTTCAGATTGACAATGTGTAGAAGTTCAGAGTGATACTTGTACTTTATCAGTGTGGGTACAGGTTACAGTTTAACACAGTTTGAAATGTGGGCGGAGTTTATGTTTTTAGTCCCACTATAAAAGTAAAGTATATTGGTTAATACAAGCATAATGTACTAGTGTGTCTCAGATTTTGTTGTAACTATGGCATGTCCATAAAACTTAGATCTGGTTCTGCTGCACATGCATTAAAGCCAGTGAAGCATCTCTATAAAACCACACATATTCTTAACAACTACTGTATGAGATGATTCAACAGAAGAACTCTGATTTATGTGAGTTGTTTGAAGGCCAAATGTTGTATTGGATGTTGAGTGAGACAAAAGACTATGCACCTGAGAGCATTGGATGTTTGAAAAAGGAAAGTTTTGTGTGGAGCCTTTGTGGAAAAGGTCTGGGCAGTGAGACAAAAGACTATGCACCTGAGAGAGTTTTGAGATACAGAATATCTATGATGACAGATATCTCTCTTTATATTGATGTTAGTGTCATATAAGCCCTAATAGGCCGGGTACCTGAGCGCATGACACTCAAATATTCTTTAATTACTTCATTGACTGTATTGACTGCATACTTCTACTACAGTACACTACTACCACTGCTAAAGCTGTCGCTAAACCTGCAACTTTTACAATTACTTCTTTATGGAAACTTTTAAACTATGAAAGTGATTAAGGTAAATCATTTGAAACATGTTTTTGGTGAAGAAAAGCGTATTAAAGCGTATATCAAAAATATACATAGATGTCTAGACTTGAAACAGTGTGAGCATCATGATTAGAGTTGGCTAAGCTTATACTTTGATGCAGTTTTAAAACAGATTAAACAAGTGCGTGTGTTAAAAAGCAGCATTGAGACGCTCACGAGCAGCGCTGTGTTGGTGTTGATACTGTAAAGCACTTCAGAGCTTCATTATTAAAAGTGTTCATTATGCTTAATTAACGTTTGACTGTGGTCCACTGAACTGTGTCGACTCAATAATAATACACTCGGCTTTAGAAAATTAGCAATAGCTTTAATTAAACATGCTACTTCTGATAAGTCTGAAACGCACAAGCTGGATTTTCAATTACGACGACTACTACTACTACTACTACTACTACTGCGACTACTACTGCTACTACTACTACTACTACTACTACTACTACTACTGCGACTACTACTGCTAATGCTACTGCTGATGCTATGCTCAGATACTACATGCTAAGTAAAATAAATACATGAACTGATAATACAATCCTTTTTGTGTCCTTGTTGCAAAGATCTGACCTCAAACTGAGACAACAGTGTTTGAATATTTGCCAAAATCATGTTTTGCATTTTCTATGTTAGCAGCACAGTGACAGTGTGGAGCCAATGATGCTTCACAGGAAGAAGGTTCTGGGTTTGATCCCCAGGTCACCAGGGCCTTTCTGTGTGGAGTTTGCATGTTCTCTTCACGTCTGGGTGGGTTTTCTCCAGACACTCTGGTTTATTAACCCAAAAAACCTGCACCGTAAATCAGTGACTCCAGGAAGCAAAGCTAATACAAATACAAATATAATCAATGAGGTATCACTGTAGCCTGTTATTTGGTATAGGACTGGCAGAAAGTATATGTTTAAGTATACTGCACTAAAAATGTGTACTTTTTAATGTTTAGTCACTTACAGAAAAAAAATGCACAATGACAAAAAGTACAACTTCTATAAAAGAGTAAAGGTAAAGTAGTAAAGGTAGTAGTAACAGAACTGGTTCATTTTAAAGACAATAAAAATAAGCCATTAAACAATAAGCAGTTAAAGAAAGCTCAACTCTAAACACAACCTCAGGTGAGAGGAAACAACTATAACATAGTTACACGCAGAATAGTTCTGCTTTAAATCCACAGTGTTTGAATCCCATATTTTAAACAGTCTGGCATCATAGTGTCCTGGTATAGGGCAGGCACCAAGTACATTTTGATTGGAAATTCTAATTATGTTACTTGTTTGTTTGTTGTATGTTGTACTATGTTTTTAATTGTACCTCTTAAACCTTTTTCACCGGCCGTGGTCGTCCAAAGTTATTCCTCACCTACTTTATAAACTCAGAGCCTCCTAACAGTGGGTTTATAAGAGCTTTTCACAACTCTCATACGCCAGAGCGAAGTTTAGATCACATCAACTAGCATGCTAACACACATTTTCAGAAATTCTGACAACGAAGCGCTTCATAATTAGATACAAACAGCACAAAGTGAGCATATTTTGACCTCAAGAGCTGCTTATACGACATATCTGTACTTGGGCAAGACACATTTTGGTCAAACACAGGGAGAAATGGCAAAGAAAGGACAAAATAGGCAA
>KN490534.1:0-37078 GCA_000787155.1 Scartelaos histophorus
TATTCATTCACTTCACACTCGGTGGTGTAAACTACTTTTGTAGCCACAGTCTGCCCTGGGGCCACTGATGCCCCTCTGTGGCACCTGATTTTCCCATTTCAGAACATGTGATTATTGTAACTGTTTGTCAGTTCATATTTTGTTTATTTTCTTTTTAAAATGTGAACTTTGAAGAGAATTATTAAAATATAATCACAATCACAAAATATAAAAAATACAATAACTACATACAAGAAAAATATGTTCTGCCTACAAGATCATCTGTCTCCCTTATCAAAAGGCTCAAATCTGCTTTGTAATGGTTATGAGTCACTATTATCAATCATCAATTAGGAATGTAGAAACCATGTTGACATCTCCCTGGGCTGGACGGACTGGTTTATGAGCACTTACAGACCTCAGGCGTAATATTAGTGAGAGAAAAAAACAAAACAAAAACCTTCTCTTCAGCATTTAATATTTTGAGAATGACTTCAGATTTGTCTTGACTAAACAAAGTAAAGCCTGCTTAGTTTTCATTTGTTGTATTTTATATGAATATTTTATATTATAGTCTCAGTATTACCTAAAGACTGAACTAACTTTCTGTATTTCCACCTTGAAGCCTTGACCCCATCAACCCCCATGAGAGGGATATCGAGGTCAAACAGGCCGATCTGAAGAAGCACCTGAAACTAACAGAGGTAGACGACAAGCCCAGGTGTGTGTGTCTTTGGATTTCATTAGAACACATGAATGCACTGTTGAATGAACACATAAATTAAAGCTGACATAATCAAGTACATGGAGTTACCTCTGCAAAGGTTTTGTCGCTAAGAAACAGAAATGTGGTGACAACACTTGTTTAACAGTGATCATCTCATCATTATGGCTACGGCTGAATCTCTGCTCTGACGGCTGTCAATAAAAATAATTGAAAGATGTGTGTGTCACAGTGTGTCCAGCTGGACGGGCCAGCCTGCCTGCCTGTTCCTTAAAGGGGACCAGATTTTGGCTTTAAATGACTTGCACATCAGCAACATCCAGGAGTACACTATGTTGATCAATAAGTCGCTCAAGAATGAGGTACCTTCTCAAGTCATATCATATGTAAAGTATGTAAATGTATATATCTTGTTTAGATGAGATTATGTTTTGTGTTACCACAGGTGAAACTTACCATCCTGCGTCTGCCTGGTAGCCAAGTGCTCCACTCTCCCAACTGCCTCTGCAACAATGAACTGGCACCAACCAATGTCTACATTCTTGGGTGACAAAATGTGCTTTCACCTCAAAAAAGCAACCACATACTCAGTCATAAAGACACTAGTCCTAGTCAGCATGATTCTTCTAAAGCTGTTTAATTCAAGTCTATTTCAGCTTTCCTACACAATGAATCAAACAGGGAAAAAACTATTGCTGCAACAATGGTGTTTGTCACATTATAGTCCCTTTACTCAGGTTCACATCTGATTAGAGAACTATAATGAAGAGCAGTTGGCAGAACTGCCAAAGACGTCAGCAGCAGCTGATTAGAATCCAGTTTGTTCACTTGTTACACTTGTGAAACCTCATGATGGACAAGTGACACCTTCACTGAGAAAACTCAGAATTACTGTAATTATACAGTATACTTCCTGTGTTTTATAGCATATGTGTCAACATATATTACAAATGTATTATTTATTAAGGATAGTGTGGTACAGCTATGTCGGTAACTTTATGGGACCATCTGTGAAGAATACATGAAATATGTAAAAGAAAAACCAACATTAAATAATGAACAGATATGGTCTGATAACACCTGGACAAACTAGTGTACAGTGTCTATCAACTGAACTGTATATTTTTCCATGTACAGTGAGAGCTACTTATAATAATAATAATAATATTAAATTATTTCACCAACTATATACAACACTGTTTATGTTCATTTGTGGAATACTTCTTCATTCAGGCTCTAAATTTGAGTTTTGAGACAGACGAGGGACATGGGGCTCTTGTGTCGACTCCCTACAGGAATCAGATATTTGACCAAAATACGTGATCAGGATTGAGAGTGAGAATCTCTTTGTTGTGCGTCTGGTACATAACACAAGCATTTGAACAGGCAATTGTGAAAAATGCTGCTTACAATACACATATGTTGAATATTAAAACATTTATTTTCTTCAGCATTAAAAGTTATATTAAAAAGACAATTTTACAGATGCAAACAGAAATGTGATATACATTTTAATTTCTGAATGTTTTAAATGAATACTGTTGAATCCATTATTCAAGTACCAAAAATGATAAAAGTGAATTGTAGTACACATAATTGCACTATTACTTCTCACGCTATGATGTTTCAACTCGTACCAATTACAGGTGTTCATGAGTTTTGGGCATAAGGAGTGCTTCCTGATTTGGAGGATTTGGCATGGCAACGGCCCTCGCACTTCAACTCAAAATATATCTTTAGAATGGGGAGATAGAATTAAAATTAGGAATCATTTGCCTGAAACCCCTGGAGACAGTTTATTAGGCAGTATAAAATGCTCATCAGAGTTTAGCCAAGCACGTTTCCTTCATCCATTCACTGAAACACCTCTCCATGGCCTTCCTGGTCTCCCAGCGCCCATTGTTCACTGTGGGAATGATCTTTAATGGCCTCAACCACTGCACGAAGCGCTTCAACTCCAGAAAACTGCTGTGCTCACTATATGGGATCCCTGTTCAAACAAATAACAATTTAGTAGCAATAAGATATTTTTATAGAAATCTGGCCTTAATTTCTCTGTTGTTGCTACTTGCTATACTGTGCAGCATGTACATTTAGAAACTCTTGCTGAATTACAGAGAAAGACAAATGCAACATATGGCTTACAATGATCAAATAAAAAGGAGTGTATATCCAGAGGCATGTACACAGCAGAAAATTATGTGCTTGTAAATGCATGACCAACGCTGATAATGTTTACGACCAGATGGTTGCTGATGGAACGGCACTATTCTGCCAATTTAACAAAAGGGCTCTAAAGACGGTCACGTTTCATTTCGACACCTTCCTAAAATAATCGCATAAGTCATTTTTCAGGTTTTTCAGGAAACACAAAAAACTCCCCACAAAAATTGAAATTATGGCATAAACTTAGGCAAAAAGCGACTTAGGCGATGATTTTAGGAAGGTGACGATTTTCAAGTTAAATATGTTGTGTGTCTTAGCTGTCTTAAAAGGGCAGCTATGCCATTTAAAAATGTAAACAAAACATTACATTCTGAGATGGAGGCAAAAGTGAAGTTGAAGATAACGTGATTTCAACGGGTAAAGTGATTAACCTCATATCAGAAAATATGAAAAAATCCAGGAGAATTGGGAAAATGAAAACCACTCAGATGCATGTGAGTGATATCAGAGCCCTCTTTAAAAACATCTACAATTGTGTTTTCAGTTATTTGTTAATTTAAGAAGAGATTTTAATAGACACCAAGGAAAAATCCAGATTTTTAGGTTTTACTGTACAAATCCTTGCAGAAATGTTGAGCCTACTAGTTTGGCACTTCATCTACCGATATATTAAAATATTTGATAGTAAATTATATTTTTAGTGAAGCTCAAATTAAATTTTTAGGTTAGAAAATTATATTTCTCCATCCTTCTAAACAGCATCACAAACTGACTAATATTTGTAGTTTGGAAATTTAAAATTGCAGTTTATTTTCATCATAATATTGAAAATCCATTAGCATTTTGATCTGTTAATCATTGAAAATATACTGTCTGCTTCACTTTGCCTCCAATCCAGAATTGTTATCATGACATAGGATTTTAAAACAGTCAATAGGTTCAGACGTTTTCTCATTCGTTTGATACAAAATCATGTCCACGCCAAATTGACAGCAATAGACTAAGAACGGTGTGCTTTGTTATAGTTTAGCTTTATTTCTGACTTGCAAACTTTTTACACCCATTGGATCACCCCACCAACAGTGCAGCTTTAGAGGTGCTCTGCCCCTGTTGCTTTGTTTTCTAAGATGTAAGATCTAAGATCTTTTTCAGGTTTTCCAGTTTAAGAGAAAAACCATAACTCACCAAATATAGAGATGTTGCCGCTAATATAGGGTTCAATGTCCTCAATGCACTCCACCTGCTGGCTGAACGTCCATCCAGTGGGTTTGAAGGCCACCAGCTTGTCATATTTGGATGAGAAGCGAGCCAAATGATCTTGCAGTTTCTATAAACACAGCAGCTACATTAGTACAATTTATGCACAACTTTCAGCATACTGTAGGACATTAGGTCATGAAGACAAGCAGGTTCAAGCAGTGCAGCGCAAAAAAACCCACATTTGATATGTATGTATTGAGTTTTGTTTCATCCTCTGTTTGCCCACCTTGACGGACAGTTGCATCATGGGTAATACATGGACCTGAGCTGATTTCCAGTCTGTGGTTATTCTCTGTTTCACTTCCTCTGACTCCAGACAGCACATGGTGTTGAACTTGTCCCTGGAGAGGCACACTTTAGATCCCAGGACATCTGCAAGAGCTAAAAGCAAGCCAAGAGTACAGTGCATATTATGGATCAACTGAAAAAGCATTATCTTGAGCAAGATTATTCCAAGTCTAAATACTTGTTTTATTACCATTGGAAGACAGGACTAAAGGCTTGGCAGAAATTTCCAAGCTAATTTAGACTTTATTGTTTTTGGTATTTTTGCACAATTGTAAAGGTTTGGCGTTGTGGCTGCCATTTTCAAGCTGGCAGTTATAATATACAGTAATACATAATTGTATTAGCCTTGATTTAGAGAAGTTAGGACCTTTCTTTCAGATTGCATCATACCCCTGAATTATTGACAGATTCTTGTTCTTGCTCACCAGATTAAATGCATAAATTACCATGCCATTTTCACAAACACAATTAGCTATCCAAACATGCCACTTCTCATCAACTGCCTAATTATCGAAAAGACTGCTATATTTAATTTATTTTGGCTAAAATTAGTCACTGTCATAATAGCAAAGAAAACCCCAAAGGACCAGCGCTGGCTGATCTAATTTTCCCCAAGTAATTAGGATAAACTTGTACCGTCATTTTTTGTTCAGGAATATTATGCACAGATGTCGTGAACCTAAAAAACCTACCCAAGAAGACCTTCTCTTTCCCCACAGAGTACGAGCCACACACCACCAGGGTGCGTGGGTTAAGTGTCACAAACTCAAAGGCCTTGTTGGCTGCATAGTTAATGACCTCTTGTTGTTTTGGGAAGGTGTACTCTGGGCTGCAATATCTATTGAAATAAATATGAAAATGTAGGTTAAAACACTATGTTTCCTGTGTTGAGATACTACATTTATTAAGATGAGATTGATTAATTAATTTGCTACTTCAATATAGTACACTTTAAAAACTTCATAATAAATGTGAAGTTGAAACATTACTAACGTTGTATCCAGGTAGAGTGTCTGGACCCTGCAGCTCTGTAACTCAGGGTAGGTTTCCATTGAAGGGTCGGCTCTGAAATCTCCAGTGTGAAGCACAGTCTGCCCATCAGGGAGTATGAAAAGCAGCATCGCAGCCCCGGGACAACTACACACAGATAAGACCTCATTTAACAAATTAGTGACAGGAGAAAATGAGAACGTGATCACAGCCAGGATAAACTGAAAATATACTGGCAGCTGTGTGAGGACAGAAAGCTTACTGGTTTGCGTCCACCAAAATGACCTTGACTCCCTCCACAGTGACCTCTGTGTTCATTGGTAGGATGTGCACATACTGCTCTGGGACCCTCAGTTTGCTTTTCACCAGGTTCCCTGTTATCTAGAAAGAAAAGCATTAACTCTTAACTGTGTCATTGCCATCTTGCCATAGTTATCCTTTAGAGCAGAAAGTCTATCTTTGTAAGTGACACATATTGCTTGATGTGTCTGACCAAACTTTATCTGGGCTATGGCCTACCTAGCACCAAAGTCAATTTTCACTAACCTACCAGCAGCGACCCAAATGTCCATTTAAGTCTCAGAAGACATCCCTTTCTCTCTTCTTCAAGAACTTTGTTGACAAACTTATAAAATGTAGACCTAACCATCTATGTATGCATATGAAGATACACTCAATATTGAACATACTGAATACAAAGAGATATGATGACCAAAATAAAAACAATGTTAATTATTGCTGCCATGCATTTACATTTTCATTACTTGGAGCCACAGCAGTGAGGAGGAATTAATGAGCCAAACAGTTGGTATTTTGAATGACAGTTGGAAATGCATTTCTTCAAGGAAAAGAAAAGCTATGTTATCAAAAAGACTATTATTATCATACCCTAAGGCTTTGGTTGAAAATGAATTGGGTCAAAGCACAGTAGCCCACTAAACATACATTTCCATTGTGGCATGCATTTGTTCAAATACTTATTAAGTGAACAGTGTTTCTCTAAAGGTCATGCTTGCTTTTGAGTAACAGGTTCATACATTTCAGTAAAGAAAGCCATGACTTACTTTATTACAGTAGATAGGAAGTGTTGAGTTTTTATTTAGTCCGTCATAATGGTCCGAGTGGAAATGTGTTAGGAAATAGGTGGTGATTCCCTCTATGGGCCCATACCGGAAGGCGTCTACAACAAACTTTGTTCCTATGTAAAAGAAATAGAAATTCATACACAACATTTATGCTATTACAATAATCCTGCATATTTTCTTTAAACGAATAGTTCAATACAAAGTTGCACACTAATATTTCAAGTACACTTAGATAACTGATGCCTTAAGTGTCTTGAACATGACTGAATTAATTTAGACTTGCTTTGTCATATACAACTTTCATCAACTTTAAAATGGCATCTTTCTTACCGGGAATCTTCTTATAAAATGGACAATGTGGGTAAGTTCCATCCCCTGGTGCTGCATTGGTCCTCTTTCTCCATCTTTTGGTCCCAGCTCTTTTAGTTTCTCCTTCAGTGCCATTTTCTACTGTAGCCACTGTACTTTGTGAACTCCCTGTGGATGTTGTGGCCTGGCTCGTCTTTTGCCTCGTTTTCTTTTGTGGTCTTGTTCCTTTCTTCTCCTCTTCGGTTAAGGACGGTTGTGGTTCTTGAGCTGGATGTTTTGTTTCTTTGTCCTTGAGTGGTTTAAGTCCAAAAAACACTCCAATATCAGTCTGTTTTAAGATGGCAGGTTGAGCTTGTTTGCTTTGGATCTTCTGTACTGTAATTTTTTCAGATAAAGGCATTTCAGAATTTGTCTTATCTGATTGAATACTAACACCTTCACAAAATGGCTTTTCCATGTTTAAAATGGTGTCCCTCAAACGCTCCAGGACAATACTCTGTGGTGACTGAATGGTGTTTTCACGAGAGCCAACACTGGTGGATGATCCAGGCTTTTCCTTTTCACATTTGTAAGTTGCATTGTTTAGAGTCTCCTGATTGCTTTGCTGTGATGAGGTAACTGAAACCACCTGGGTGTTAAGTGAACAAGATACTGTTGTCTCTTCTTTATCCAAACTGTCCAGTAATTCAGCAAATAAATCATCTTCGCTATCATTAAATGGTTCAAAAGAGTCTTTATTCAATTTACCACCTGGGTCAATATCAAAAAGTGTTTTTCTAGGACCAGCCTTATTAGTGTCAACCTCTGCTGGGATTTCTGAAAGAGGGGAGTAGGATATTGAATCATCACTTTCTGAAGGTGAAGGTGCAGTTTTAAGAATACTAGTACATGCTTGAATATCACTGACTTTTTTGACAGGCGTCTCTGATTTAGTTTCTTGGCCAGAGCTGACAGATTTTGAGACTTTAGGAGAAGACCAGCCTTTTTTTTTCTTTAAATCTTGAGGTGCAGGTGAGCGCAGCAGGAGGAGGCTGTTGGGAATTTTGGGTGATTTAGTTTGGTTATTATTAATAGGGGAAGAATTCAAAAAGTGTATGGGGAAATTGTCTTGTGAAGTCTTCAAAGCCGAATTATCCACTTGGTCCACATCATTATTTACAGGTCCACCGTGGTTGCCATGTTTTGTAGCTGCGGATCCAATTAGATTAGTGTCTCTTGGTGTTGTCTGAGCCAGAACCAGATCTCCATTGGCTCGACTTTGTGCGAGAAGAGTATGGTTAAAGTTTCTATAGTGGTTTGGAAAGGTAGAGGAGCACAGAAGACCTTCCGGGCACTCTGGAAATACATTTAGAAAAAAAAACAAAAAACAGATTAAAACTGTGAATGTGTAATAGTACTTAATTAATCATAAACATAATTAATCATAGGCAAAGAAACTTACTTACTTATTCAAAATGATGAAATAAACTAATCTCATTATATTATTATATTATTGTATTATATTGTTTTTCATCTTGGCAATGTCAAAATACAGTTCCCTTGGACATAAATACAATGTGCTGAACTATATTAGAAAAAAAATTATGAGATCTATTTCGAGTTATAAGTTCCAAATACAACCCAGACACTGATAAACCATATATGTCAATTAATTTGCAGGTTGGTTTCAGTATAGGTCCACAATACCACAAATTATAAAGTGGTAATACTGTGTAAATATTCTGTTTGCAAATTATGTGATATCTACCTTTACATGATTTCCTGCAGAAGTCAAGACAGTCCGCAACATGCCATCTCTGAGTCTGCACCACCAGAATGGAAAATGGCATCTGACACACAGGACAGTAGTCTCCAGCGGATTCCTCCTCCTCGCCATTGCTATTACAATTGTGGACAGTTTCAGCACTTGAAATATTTAGCTGTGTAGATGTGTCTAAAGAGTCGCTTTCTTCTTTTATTAAAACAGGCACTGGTTCAGATTTTACGCTTGATTTTACAATAAAGTTGGACTTATTCATAGGAGCAGAGGAATGAGGGTATCCCTGGTTTGCTCCTCTGGTTGTGCATCTTCTCTTGGGCACTGTTTTGGGGACAAGAGGTGATTCTTGTTTCTTCTTTTTCTTAAGTGGTTTGTAATCCCAAATGTCATTTTCACTGTCTTCGTTCGTTAACATTTAGTCCCGTTGCTCAACGATTGTTCCCAAACCTTTGTTACAACACAGGATTTCAGCACTAATAACATTCCTTTTGTAGATATCCTAAAAATTCCTTACAGTTAAGTCGATGGGCAAATGCATTTTCCACGCGAGAGCCTCCGATATCCACGAGATCATGACAAACATTCAGTTAAAAAAGATAACATCGAAATTAACCTTTGTCCACATGTTAGCATAGAACTATTATAAAATCATGTTAGCATTGTTGATAGCATTAGCATTTGCCGCCACTGAGATATGAATGGCGTTAGTACAGCTACCGATATAAAGGAACACTTTCAACAAATCGTACATTGTTGTAACTTATATTTACACACTATATCAGGGTAAACATGTATTAATTAAATAATTATAGGCATAATAAATAAAAAATGCTTTCAATTTAACAACTACATTAAATTGTTCTTTTCTTCTTTGGTGGATTTCGTGACGAAAGTGCTTTTGTGAATAGTATTGCACATACGCTACTCCCTGCTAGGTGGAATCATGGCTTCCCAGTGCAGCCTGTCTACTTTATTTCCTATCCAAAGTCAGTTGGATTATGCTTTAGATGACGCTACAACAGACCAAGAAAAAGAAAATCTTGTTTACGAGTATTTGAAAAAGGTAGATGAACGAGAGGACCTAAAAATTCCCGATTTCCAGCCAGGTAAGGCTAGTTTACAGTTCTCGACTTGAGTGTAGCTCTTCACATAGCTGCACTGTGGAGTCACACGCCCAGTCTCCTGTCATACAGAGAGAAGTCTTTGAGCTTCTGGCAAACTTCAGCACTTGTGAATTCATTTTATTTGAACAACTGTAACGGACGGCAAATATCAAACTTGTGGTGACAAATTGAAGACAATGAAAAAGGAACACGGGTTAATCTACAGTATATGAGTTTTATTAAAAAGGACCCCAAAGTATACAGTATATATAATTATTTTGTCAGTGTGTAATGTTGAACGCGTGGGTGCTTGAAAACACTTAATTTAAAATTTTTAATTTTAATTTTAATTTTTACCGAAGCAGACCATTTCTTGTGCTGTGTTATTATATATTGTAAGCATTATTGCCATGGTTAATTAGATCAAATTACCTAAAATGTGTGTGTCTACAACCGTCTACAGCCAGACTGTTTACATCTAGTTTCTTTACATTGCATTACATTGATTGAGACAGTAATGTTGCTCTTTTGCGACATATTGCCAATATACTATTTCACCAGCAGATGGGGATCAGTAGTAGCCTGTCTAAATAAAGTAAAGTCTGTTTAAAAACCTGTTAAATTATTATAGTAATTTTAATTTTTAAACAACCTTCATTGATTCCTTTATTCCCAATGGCAGTTATATAATTTCCCCATAAGCCAAGAAGTTGTTTCTCTGTTTGAGTGATATTATCACTGTTTTATTATATAGTCAGTGCAAGTAATTTTACACTTTCATGTGTCAGGTTTGGAGTGGCTGAATACGGAGGGTCCTCTGTCTGTGAACAAGGAGCTTTCTGGTAAAGTTGTGGTGTTGGACTTTTTCACTTATTGTTGCATAAACTGTATGCACATCCTGCCAGACCTGCACCATTTGGAGAAGAGACACTCAGTGGAAGGTATGCACACGCTAGCTTAGTGTAAGTGCCTCAGTAATAACATATTTTGGATGTTTGATTTAGTTTTTTAATATGTATATATTCGAGTTTGTTCTTGAAAAAAAGAAGAAATACAAACCTTCAAATCTTTTTCTAATGTCATCTCAACATAAAGTTGACCTCTAGTTGGTAGACATGTTGCGTCATAGGAAGTTGGCTACTTTTCAGGGCATTTCTCCCATCACGTGTGTGACATTCACACAACAATTATGTTGTTCTTCCCGGCTTCAAGCTTAGGCATTAATGGAAATCTTATAAATTATAGGATATTAATTTTATCTTAAGTTAGCTCTATCAGCATATATAAGTAGTTTAGCTTTTTCATATGTCTTCCTAGAGATACCGAGGCAAGTGTGCCGTGTCGTGTGTGACTCACAAAAATTGATATTTGCTAAGTTATCTTAACTAGTGCAAAACTGTAAACTTTGAGAGGACAAAATAATGAAAAATATTTCAAATACTACATCAATTGGTACTTTATTAAACTAAAATAGAAATGTATGAATAATAACCAAAACTAACTGTACGAGAACATAATGTGTCTGTCACTTGTGTGACCAAGTATGAAATATAGGAAATAACAAGTCAAAACCTTTCAAAAAGTAAAGCCAGCAAGGCCCATTCATATTTCATAAGAACATAACTTTTTTTTTACACTGTAAAAATTGCATCAGATTATTAATTAAAATCTTTTGCATAAATAAACTCGGCTTTAAAACATACAACCCATAACTACTATAGAGCCACATCAGGCCGTTTTATATTATAATGTTTTTATAATGTTGTATAATGCAGCTTGCGCACATTAGTTTGCGTTTTACAGAAACAAAACATGTTAAGAAAACAGCTTGCTTCTTTTGCGCTAATGTGATCAGGTTCTGTGGGACTAAAGGATACAACTCAGTGGATTATGTGTGTTCTTTCTGTGGCAGAGGGAGGTGTTCTCATGGTGAGTCTGTTCTGTGAGTATATCGTGTTGGAGAAGCCGAGCCTGCGTGTAGCTGCGCATGTTCTGGCGGAATATAAACACACAGAAATTGCGTGAACTCATCCACAGGCCTGAACCGAACCGAATGTCCTGTACCAAAAGGGTTCGGTACGAATACATGCACCATTACACCTCTAGTGTATACCTTAAATATAAACAATAAAGTATGTAAAAAAGATTAACTTTGGCTGTAAATTCGACACTTCATTGGCAACATTTTCTTTGCTTCCCTCCATTGCTCAATCCCAGTTTTTTTATGCCTCATGTAGATTTTGTTATGCTAATTTCTGCTCATGTGCAAAGCGATTGACAACTGAGTACAAATATTGTAGGCTAAAGCAAGAATTATAAATATTTAAATATTTTTTGTGTATTTTTTTGCATATAATTTGCAGTGGTCACACACATGGTGGTCACACACATGATGGTCACACACGTGACGATTTGTCACGTGTGTGCTAATCTAATGTATTTTGCAACACAGTTTTCATTTTTCTACAGAGACTACTCTGTTTATTTATAATCTGAAGTAGGAAGTTAATAGGAAACCATATATTTCATTAAAAAAATAAATTAGTCTGTAGTGTAACATGTATGACATATCAGTTTGATAATGTTCAGATTGACCCCTTAATATAAAGGAAAATGAAAAAAATACAAGAAATGAAAGGTTTAAATGCATACATTGATTCTACCAAATATGCTAAATACAATTATGTATGACAAAACCTTAATCTTTTGCAGAAAAGACCCTTAAAATCAAAAGTGATTTTCATTGACAACAACCGTGCTCAAATAACTTTAATAGCCTCTTTAATGTCCTCTTTAATAACCGTTCCCCCCAGAAAATCAACATATGTTGAAAGCTGGTCAACATACTATTAAAATATAATATTTAAAGCCTTCAAAAATCTACAAATGTAGTATACAAGTTTTAAAATTTTGCCATGCATGCTCCATTTTCAGAGAATGGCCCTTCATCATTCATATCTTAGTTGTGAGAGAAGGCCACTCAAAATAATTCCCAACTACAGTATCACTGATAATGTTGTTTGCAATCTGTCCCTTTTATAGGCCTTGCAATTAGCTGAGTGTAGGACCCCTCATCTACGACCACATGTGATGCGTTGCTCTATAACATCCGCTTGGCGCCTTTGGGGCTTAATTCATGAGTTTAAGGGGCCATAGACAGACGGCATACATCCACAGTTTATCACAACACTGGGCTTATCTTTGGCAGTGCAGTGGGTACATTCTGTTGCTGCTCTGGTCAGTGAGGTGTGGGAGCTACCCTGTCCAGTCACTCCCACAGTCCACCCATCAGCACCACAATCTGCCCTGTGCCTGGCATCAGCAACAAGTGACGAAATCTAGCATCATGAATATGAAAGCAAAACTAATTTATGTGAAAATTCACCAGTTGTGTTCTGGCTGGGTATGTGTTCCTTTTTTGTATATGTAATAATAAACCAAAGCATTACAGCTTATCTTTTAAATGAGCTGAGAGCTATGATAAAAAGTAGACTCTTATCTGAAGAACACACACACACAAGAACATTACACTAAGACTATAAATGATATGAAATTTATATTTATTAGTAGTAGTATTATCATGTCATAATAATGTAATCTCTTTTGCCTTGTATTATCTTCTGTATTAAATATTACAAGCACATAGTATATAATAATGCATCATGTTTTATATAGTACTTTTCTGGACACTTAAAGACGCTTTACAGAGCATTATTCATTCTCTTCACACTCGGTGGTATGCTACTATTCTAACTGCTCCATCAGTCCCCCCTGCTCACCACCATCACTCACGCACACACCACTTTCATTCTAGGCAATGTGGATGAGACTCTTTGCCTAAGGACACTGACGCCCCACTGTGGCACCTGATTTTCCCAGCCACCTCCCATACAAGTACTAACCAGGCACGACCTTGCTTAGCTTCTGAAATCTGACGGGAGCAGGCTTTGACAACCTGATATCGCCACTTGGTATATGGCAAAATTATGTTGAATTGAAGAATTTGTCACTATGAAAGCAGATGGGCATGTTTGTGTCCAGCTGGCACTTTGAAGTTATGTACTTTACTTTAAAACATCCAAAAGTGTTTCCATGCTTAGAAAATGATCAATTCAACTCACCTTTTGCACAATCAAGTCTGTACTCTGTTTTTCTCTGAAGAGTGGCAAAATAATCACATATTATTGAGTCAGAGTGTTCAACTTTTCCTAGAAGATGTTTTTATTATTTTAATATTTGCTGAAGAGTCACTGACTGCGTAAACTGTGCCCCTGGAGATTTGGTCTAACTCCACTCTACTTTTTCTCATGGTTTTGGAGAAGACACGCATGCCCAAATGTTTACTTGTACCCAAATCAAACTTGTATAACCTGATGATAGATGTAGTATTAAGAAAAAAAAACTGTTTTTAAGATAAGCACATTTAAATAATTTGACAAATTAAACTACAACAAGGTTATAAAAGATGTAGAAATGTTTTGTTAATTACTAATTTGTATAATAGACTATGTTTTGAAGACTTATATTTTGTTTTTCTTGTTTAGATGGATTGGTCATTGTTGGAGTGCACTCTGCTAAATTCCCAAATGAGAAGGTAATTAATTGAATTTTAGCAAAGAGCATTGTTAATTTACCAATACCAACAATGCATAACATTATCACTAATGTGAAGTGATAATTGGGTCTGTCAGAATCATTTCTAACACATAAGTCCACAAATGATAAATTAACAATATCGTTTTTCTGAAGTGGATTGCTTATGTGCTAGTTGTTGTTATAACAACAGAAAACATTAAGATATCTCCTATAAACAGAAAGTTCAAAGCCGTTTGTAGCATCTTAAAATCTTCATGGGTTTAACAGTAGGCCAACTGAAACGTCTATAATATGTGAACACATGATCACAACATTTGCTATATATTGTGACAGGTCTTGTAATCATAATACTTGTTCTCATCCATGTAGATGTGCGTTTCCTACCTGTTTACTTGTCTTTTCTTGTAGGTTTTGGACAACATTCGCAGTGCTGTCCTCCGCTATGACATATGCCACCCAGTGGTGAATGATGGCGATGCACAGCTCTGGCATGAGCTGGAGGTGTCCTGCTGGCCCACTCTTGTCCTACTGGGTCCAAAGGGAAACCTTCTCTTCTCTCTAGTTGGCGAGGGCCACAGAGACAGACTAACACTCTTCACAGAGATGTCCATGCGTTTCTATGCAGAACAGGGTCAACTGAAGTCTCATGCGGTCAGAATGAAGCTGCTAAAAGACTCTCTGCCACCCACGATTCTCTCCTTCCCCGGGAAAGTGGCGGTGGACAACAGCAAGAGGCTGGTCATAGCGGATACTGGACATCACCGAATTGTGGTGGTCTCTCCAACAGGGCAGCTGTTACATGTTATTGGAGGTAATGAGAAAATTGAATGGGTAATAAAAAGGTATTGAACAGTGACACTTAAATATGTTTTATCTAGGTTTTCTAAAACTAGGTACAAGAATTAGAACTGGTAAGCAGTAATTTGGATTCTGGTAAATTGCGGGGGAAAATGTCAAAATAAAATAATGGAGCTAGAATTCAAGTGACTTTTTAGTTCACCATTATCAGATAGAGATAATCTTGAGGAGTTACTGAACACAATACAATCTGTTTTGTTATTGTGTAGGTGCCCTGGTATAACCTTGGCATGCCATGCACGTCATGTATGTGACGTCTAGACTCTCTTGAGGAGCGGAGGAAGTGGGCATGTTGTTGAATGTTTTTCATGACCTTTATATTTGAGAGCGGTGCTTTGAGAGGAGCATGTGGAGCAGAAACCCAATAGTCCATGACTTGTTTGTTATTTTTCATTATTTGTGAGACTTGCACCTTTGTCCACAAACATGCTGCTACAAAATAAAAGCTAAACTAAATCCACTCAGTCCCTCCTAAACCCACACGTCACCATTTTTATCAGGAGTCAGATAATTAACATTTCCACAGGCAGTAATAAAAAACATTTTCTAATAAAAAAAAAAAATACAAATACAAATATACTTTATGCTGGCCACAGCATAAAGATCTGCACATCATAAGCAGCACCAGCTCCACTGTGTTGCCTCAAATACTGTGCTATACCTTGGACCATATTTATAAAACCAAACATCAGTCAAATGTGAATTGTCTAAAATATATAGTGAGATATTGTTTGCTTATAATTTTCAGGACCTAAAAGTGGCAGACAAGATGGTTCCTTTTTAGAAGCATCGTTTAACTCTCCTCAGGGTGTAGCAATTAAAGGAGACACCATTTATGTAGCAGACACCGAAAACCACCTCATCAGAAAGGTAACAACACGGGTGTTCACACTTGTTTTGGTTGTGTCCTGTTTCTAGTCCTAGTTGAGTCCTGGCCTAGTCCTGTTTGACTAGTACTGGCTTTGATGAGGTGTGTGTACAATTGTAAACATAACTTAGTTTTGTCTAAATGTTTTACATAGATTGACCTGTTGCACAAGAAAGTCTCTACTCTAGCTGGAGTTGGAGTCCAGGGTACAGACAAAGAGGGTGGAGCCATGGGTCCAGAGCAGCCAATCAGCTCTCCCTGGGATGTGGCCATAGGTACAGCTGGTAAGTTTTAAACTCAATGTCCAAATATAGGGAACATTATGTTTTGGTACCTCTGAGGTGGTCAAAATATTTGTATATGGGTTGTATAGGTTCAGAAAATGTTATTGCATTAACATTAAGAAGCCATAGACGCCTCATTAAATCATTTTTGCTCCTTTCAAATGTCTTCCATTTACCTGCCATGTGATAATCTTGGATCTCCACTGTTATTATTACTTCCCCTAAGCAATGATTTTGCAATAATTCATATCTGATATCACATTTATTATAAAGCCACACTCAAGGCAGTGAAATGATTTCAGTGTTATGCTTTTTGTTTTAATGTATACATTTTTTAAGATGATTTCTCGTTTAGTTTTTAACAAGGCACTGAGTTTATGTCAAAAAAGATAGCATGTTTTTTGTTTGAAAATGTGTTTTTTTTTCCTAAAGTAAGGTCTGTACTAAGCAGAGGGACTTTCATTAAGACTACAGTGTTCTTTTATTTTTGATAATGCAAATCTAATTCTTTCCAGCACTGTAATGGCACTCACTGATTCTTTTTAAGAAATCTGAAAAAAATTTAACTTTCTTATTTCGTATAATTAATATTTTAGATTTATATTTAAAAATGACTGCAACAAACAAATAAATAAACTGTATTTTTTTCTGTATAATATTGGTGACCCTTAGCATTCTACAACCTGCTGCCACAACTTAATAACAGGGCCCATGATTGCATTTCAAGCCTTTTAAATCCCTCTGATACCATTATTCCAAACAGTCATTGCATATTCATGTTGTGTTCAGTATGGATGATGCATAATTAATTGAGAGGCCCCTACACCTTTGAATAGAGCTGCTGTTACACTGATGCTGCTCGTCAGGTGCTGCTATTATCAAACACTGGGAAATGCTGAGTTCGGCACTACATTAAAAATACAATTGAAATCTGTGTGAGGGCTGTGTGTCTGTCAGAATGAGACCTGCCTGTTGCATGGGAGCTTAATACTGGTCGATTGTCAGTGCCAAATTTAGTTTAACCATGCACAGATGCAATGAAAAATATTTAAATGTATGTGTTCATTTTTAGCAGGTGGCAGTGTGACTACTCTTCTTGTAGATTAGATACTCTGGGTTCTTTCTGGTTTTCTATCAAAACTTCCCCTATAGTAAACATAATGGTGCACTGTGTAACATTTCTAGTGGATTTTTTGCCACCTTCTTGTCTTCGTGAAGATATTATTGCTTGGCCAAGAACAACATTCCACAGCATGGCCGTAAGAAAGCATGTTTTTCAGTGTATTACTGAGTACAAGAAAATGCACCCTGTAATTAAGTAAATATAAGATAAGCTTATTGCCATACTGTGAAACATTCTAGGAAAACCAGTGACGCATCCATCGAGGTGATGAACCCTCCACCAGAAAAATTGTATAGTGCAACTTTAACTGGTATTTGTCTGTTTAGGTGGTGAGGAAGACAACGTTCTGTGGATTGCTATGGCGGGCACACATCAGATTTGGGTTTTGTTCCTGTCAGACGGCAAACTCCCCAAAGGAAGGTAGTGCCAATTTGAACACTATATTTGAGTCACTTGCAACCAGTAATTCATTTGTTATATTATGCATTGATATGTTGTTTCTTTGACCAAATAGTGAGTCAAAAGCTGGAACATGTGTGCGATGGGCTGGCAGTGGCAGTGAGGAGAATCGTAACAACGCATACCCACATAAGGCAGGCTTTGCTCAGCCTTCTGGCCTGGCCCCTGCCCCTCACGACCCCTGGAACTGTCTGTTTGTGGCAGACAGCGAGAGCAGCTCCATCCGAACTGTAGCCCTGAAGGACGGAGCAGTCAAGTCACTGGTCGGGGCAGAAAGAGACCCACTGGTACTATGTCGTCTTTGCTGTTTGTATACACATTTATTTTACACAACGTTGCATATTAGGCAGTGATATGAATATCTACTACTATTTGCACTAGTACATTGTAAGAATATAACACTAGTAATAAAACATTGGAATTTTTTAACTGTAGTTCTTCCACTTCTGCTTGTACGTGGCTTTAACGATCCAGCTAAATAACATTAATCATCCGGCTAAATAGGTTTCATTATTGATCTGCTATTTTACTTAAGATAAATATGGATTTCGCATTATGAATGTTTTTATGTAAGATTTGCAATACCTCAAAAGAAATGTATTATTGAATTTATATCTGTGAAACAAAATTATTGTTATACTTTGTTATACGCCATTGTGCTACCTAACATTGGTACAACTTTAACCTGGCTCATGTTTTACCAGTTTTATCTGTTTTGGTGCAGAACTTGTTTGCTTTTGGCGATGTTGACGGTAAAGGGGTTGACGCCAAACTGCAGCACCCTCTTGGCGTTTCATGGTCCTCTGAACAAAACCTGCTTTATGTGGCTGACTCCTACAATCACAAGGTAACAACAACTCTGTGTCACAAGATTATTATGTGAGCACACGTCTCCAATATTTTAACACATTAGAGGTGCACTATGTAACTTCTCCAGGCAACCACTTGCCTGTTTAATGCTTTGACTTTCCACTGTATCATCTGCCTTACATTTATTCAATTTATACAATTATTTTGATTGACTTTGAAACAAATGTATTCTTACTTTGAGCAGGGTAGGTTTGCCTCTTCAAAGATCTGACCTATAACTTGACCTGGAGCAATGCAATATTGTGGAACATTCTAAGCAAAGCAATACCATCTCCATGGAGACAGCCATAACATAGACCCACCATTAGAATGAATAGAATAGAAAGCCTTTTATAGTTACTATACATATGTACAATCAACATTATACACATGCACAATGAGATTAAACTCACTCTGTGTTATAAGTGTAGGACACTTATAACACAGTATAAAAAGGGAATAGAATAGATTAGTAAGTGCTACTGGTACTAGTGCCAGATAAAAGGAAAAAAAAAAAAAGAAAAGGTGGACACCCAAGACTACACCAACATACGCACTGCTACAAAATATTGCACTATATTAACTATTGCACTGTATTAAACATTGCACTATATTAACTATTGTACTCATTAAAAATATTGCACTGTATTGAATGTTACACTCTCATAACAAATATTGTCTTAAATATTGAATATTGCACTCAGTTTAAATATTGCACTATATAAAATATTGCACAACAGGAATGAATGTGGGATCAGCCAGTGCATGTGTGAGTTCAGAGTGTTTATGGCCCTTGGGAAAAACTGTTTTTAAGTCTGGGGGTCCTTGCTTTGATACACTTGTAGCACCTTCCTGAGGGCAGCAGGTTGAACAGGCCAAAGCCAGGATGGTAGCTGTCCTTAATAATGTTCTTGGCCCTGCTGAGGGCCGGATAGGACAGAAGGATAGGGTAGCCGATGATCTTCTGTGCTGTTTTGACCACCCTCTGAAGCCTTTCCCTGTCTGCCGAGGTGCAGCTACCGTACCATACTGTAATACAGTACATCAGCAGGCTTTCAGTGGACGCACGGTAGAAGGTCAGTAGCAGGCTGGGGTCCAGGTTGTACTTCCTGAGCACCCTCAGGAAGTGTAGTCGCTGCTGGGCCTTTTTGGTGATTGCTATGATGTTCTCAGTCCAGGAGATGTTATCAGAAATGAGAACACCAAGGAACCGGAAGGTGTGGACCCTCTCTACACACTCACTGTTGATGTAGAGAGGGGCTGGGTCTGTGCTGTGCTTCCTGAAGTTGATGATTACCTCTTTGGTTTTCTTGGTGTTCAGAGCTAAATTGTTCTTTGTGCTCCAAGCTGCCAACTTCAGGACCTCCTCTCTGTAGGCTGCCTCGTCACCCTTAGAAATGAGCCCTACCACTGTTGTATCATCAGCAAACTTCACATTGAGATTGCTGTCACTGGTTTGCCTGCAGTCGTGTTTGTAGAGACAGAACAGGAGGGGGCTCAGCACACAGCCCTGTGGAGTCCCAGTATTCACCATGCAAATGGGAGAGAGGTAGGGGCTGAGTCTCATGGTCTGGGGTTGTTCAGTTGAAAAGTCTTTAATCCAGGCGCGTGTAGGAGGGGAGAGGCCAAGAGTATCCAAGAGTATTAGAAAATTACACTAGTTACATAGTGCACCTTTTAATTTTTTTTTGTTTTGCTTATATGCTTGCAGATTAAGGTGGTGGACCCAAAGACAAAGCTGTGCATTACATTAGCGGGCACAGAAGAGGTTGGAAACAAAGTGGGGCCAGAGTTTAACCAGTCCAGCTTTAATGAACCAGGAGGTCTCTGTGTGGCAGATGGAGGAAAGACTCTGTATGTGGCCGATACAAACAACCACCAAATCAAAGTCTTGGATCTGGACTCAAAGACCGTCTCTCTGGTAAGTACTGGAACCAAGCTTTGGCAATTATCACAGTCATTCTGTGGGATTTTGCTTGCTAACTGGAGCACATCCCAGAACATTTATTTTGACATTGATCGACAGATATTCACTCCATTTACTGACAAATTAATATTTATTCAAACATATCTTTTTATTAATTTTAGTCTTCTTGAGAATCTACATAAAACCATCATTGGTATCTAAACTCTTCAAAATGCTTTTCCACACATTTCCGGGCATAGTGGGGTCATAGAGAGGTCATAGTTGGCTAAATGGAAGGATATTTAGCGTTTTCCTCTGAGTAAAGATCTTGAAGAAGGTCATAAGATCATGAAGTTAAGCCAATTTGAATTTAAAAATTATATTTGGGTGTGAGTTTGGTAATAACAGTTGAAACTAGGGTCATTGGGTAAAACCTAAAATCAAAAGCAGTCTTTGTTTCCTTTATTTCAAACATTCTAAACTGTAATTATGTTTTGCAGTTTCCAATCTCCACCGATTGCACTGATGCCATACCCACCAGGTCGTCCGGTCCTGCCAAAGCCCCTGCTCTACCCAAGTCTGCTGCCAAGAAGCATATGTCCGCGGTGGCAGTGAGCGCAGGCCAGACCCTCACTCTGTCCCTTACACTGTCTTTGCCAGAGGGGGCCCACCTCACCGATGGAGCCCCCAGCTGTTGGACTCTCTCTGCTGAAGGTGAGGCCAAGTTTGGCTTCAAATTATTAAGGTCCTCTAAGTAAACAAAGGCAACCTGAAGGTGCAAGCGCTGTTAGAATGGTATTAAACGTAGGGCGTGCTCATGACATTTAATATTGACTAAATGCCATGTTCTGGCTGTAGGGAGAACGAGAAATAAAAGTGGATAAAGAAAAGCTGAAAATGGTTGAAATACTTTTAGACTGTTATTATTTGTGATACTGTGAAACCATAGAAACAACTCTGCTTATTTAGTTGCTTGTGCGACATAAGTTCAACTTTAGATTTCTAAGAAGCCTGATTTATTTATGATTTAATTGGACAGTGCATAGTAATGATCATCTGTAACAGTTAACAGTGTGAATATGCCAGATTATAGCAAAGGTGCTAATAATAATTTGCTTTACATTTAAAGTGCAGATGACAGGTTAGACTACTACTCTATTGCTCTGACACATACTGTAGTTAATATGAAGTTTTAGTAAAATCTTAAATATAGTTTGTTTATTTTCAGAAATCACCACTTAATGGATATAAAACAATTATAAATAACTACCACTAGTAGAATCTTACCAAATAATGTAATAATAAAAAATTATATTCATCTGTGATTTTTTTTTTGTAGGTGGGACATTTTGAATAGCAAGTGAAGTGATTTTGTTGATGCGTTTGCAGCAAAAGGCAGGCAACTTGGACAATGGCCATATTGTGATTGGAAGGGTAGACAAGTGGATCATAGGTTTTCCAAAACTATTTTTTGTGAAGTGTGATGTTGATTATGAAAAGTGGTGTGACGAAGGGACAGGAGTGAAGCGCAGTCATGTGGGTCACGCGTGGAAAGAAGGCTGGCCCATTTTATCCAAGCAATGTGCTACTGTGCCTCATCATGCTGGTGTTTCGTGTTCGTATTTAAAAACTTACATTTATTTACTTTTGTCCTGGTTTTCCTGATCTGCACTTTCAAGGACTATGCATTTGTTCAAGGGCTGGTGTGAGACTCTCAACCTCACCTACTTTGGTGTATTTTAAGCTACATTTGGTCTGTCAAACCATAATGGATATGAATGATGCTCACTGCAGTGTCATGGCACAGCAAAGCGGCTTCCCAACAGCGGCCCACGTTGGCTGTGGGCTACAAGGGCACTAGGGTCATCTCCCTGTTCCCACTGTATTTATTGCTCAAATGTGATTTTTAAGCACTGCTCTGACCTCCAAAAGAGATGGGAGTGAATATCTGTATTAGGTTCGGGAACAAAAGTGGTTTTATCATTGAAGCGACGCTATGTGCTGCTGCTCCTATCAGCAAGTTATTTTTGGATTTTTGATAAGCCAAGGCTCGGTTCACATAATTAGCCACCAGCCCATGTTATGTGATCCTCTGCACTCCGATTATGCCCCTGTCTAGACTCTGATCGAAGCAAGGGGCAGGAATTTTAATGGAACAAGTAAGAAGTAAAGAGCTGATCATAAGAGTGTTTTTTGTTTTCTTTGTCATGGGTTTTGGGTAATCGCTGTCCCGGGACCTCTTGTTAAGAATAGGGTTCATTAATCACGACTGGCACAGACTGGAAGCATATTTTTTCTCACAGTCAAAGCTTTACCCAGGCCATGTCTTCATTCACCTTTCAACATCCACATTTTTATTGATGTGAACTTGTATCTAAAAATACTCCTCTCCTTTCAGAAAATTCGTGTCCTTGTCTTACTCACAGGGGGCTGTTGGATTATGGGTAATAAATTTGAGAAGACCGTTTCTTCATTGTGCTTCAAATGTCCGACAAGGAAAACAAAATACTCTTGTTCGGCATTTGTGACAACAAGGACACTGTCTCTGTGCGCAATGGATCATTTTTTCATTTTGTGCTTTGTTAATAGATCAGTCTTATTAAGTGGACTGCAAATACGTACTTTTGATTTAATAATTCATTTAGAAAGTAAACATATTATCTCTCTAGACTTTGTATGGCTCTGTAACCCAAGAGTAAAGAGCCAACTATGACAATCCACAATGTCATAGTTGGCATCACAACCCTACACCCTATCCCTGCCCACCGGCCTGTACTTTTGTTTTTTCAATAGATTTAGACTTTGGGTCATACACATTGTGCTATGGTGAAATGCCACGACAAGGCGGAGGTTTGAACAGAAAGTCAATAGACCCGTTTTAAGTCAATAATATTACGGTTTTCTATAAGCAAAATGTAAAATATTGATCTATATCATATTAGTGCTGGGCAATATGACAAAAAAGATCAAACAAAAAAGGGTTTTAGTATTGATTTCATGAATATAAACAAGACAGACCATTAATCATTGCCATTAAACACAGAAAACAAATAAAAGAAATTTCTTCCTCCAAAGTCTGAACTCTGCTCCAAACCACATGACTGAAGACTGTAGACTTCTCAGTTCAAAAGACCCAAGCATATAATTGGCAGTTAGACATGACTGAATTGATTAAAATTTGATTAATGCCCGGCCCGAACATATGTTGTAGTACAACCACAAAGAAGCTCTTCTTTGAGTATATTCAGTTTGTCTGCTTGCCTCTCTATAGGGAACGAGTGGCTTCTGGAGGGACAAACTGTGATGGGCGACATCTTGGATCTGTCCCGGTCTCTGCGCGTCTCTGTTAAGCTCCCTGTCACCATGACGACCAAAGAGTCCAGCGAAGGACCCAGCCTGAGCCTCAGTGTGTTTGTGTACTACTGCCTGGACTCTGGGAGCGCCTGTATGATGAAAGCTGCTTCCTTCACACAGCCACTCCACATCAGCACCATCCCTGGAGAGGAAGAGGTCACCGTGGCATTTGCACACGCCTTATAGAGTCACATGTTGGTCCATTTTGCAGTGTCAGTTGATGGTTTGATAGAGTTGTGAGGGAAGACTGAAATTATGCAAACTGGTATTTGAGGTGTGTGTGAGATAAATATACTGTGGCATTTATGTAGGTACAAACCCAACTGCAGAAACAAATGGGATACTGGTCAAAATTTCAAAACTCTAACCATACATTATTTATTATTCATTGAAGATTATAATTAAAACATATCAGGTGAAATAAGATTCATAAATTTTGTTTAAAAAAAAAAAAAAAAACTCTTGCAGCTGACGTCAAACCTTTGATCAAGTATTTCAGTTGACAATTACAGATCATTGCAGCAAGCCTTACTTTAAATTTTTATATGGTTACAGCTTTTTTAACATTTGGGTTTGTAAAAGGGAGTGGGTTTTTAAATAGATTACTGATATGTAAATATCCCCACACTTAATTCTATACATTTTTCTATTTATTTATTGAACTGTATTCAGACTGATTCTTTAAGGTATTTCAACTCAAGATCACATTAATAGTATTTTATTTCAAGATGTAGGAAACGGCATAAAATAAGTCTTTGGATGATGATGCACATAATGGTATTCAAAAAATTTTCAGAAATTTGTTTTCATTTCAGTTGTTTGGAAAACTTGGGAAAATTTACAATCTAATGTTCAGTTTAATCGGAAGTTGCTAACTTCAGAGTGTCACTCAAAATCAGCCCCATTATATCATGACTATGCATTAAATATTAAATATAGAATATATACAAAGATCAGTGATCAAGCATAACATGAACACTGTGTGATTTGTTTTTGTCAGAAACTGTAGTTCAATGAACGATCAAATTTACTTTCACAGTTTTATCTAAGTTATGGCTGAACTCTACTATGAACTACAACTGACATGAACACGTTCCCATGTTTTCTTTGACATCTGTAGTTTACAGCCTAGAGGTGCAGTAAGTTTTCATTTATATTCATTTGATCCATGTGGGTGTGGTTGTTTTACTGGTATTGATTGATACTGATTATTGATTGTGTGCAGTTTTATTATTCAAAGAATGACCCGTCTGTGGTTTTCCAAGAAAAGTGCCTCATTTTTGGAGCATCTTTTGAACTGTTATTAAAGACTAACCACAAATTGATCATATGTTCTGAGTGAAAACACTGACATTTCAGTTTCACACTTGCACAAGAGATGCTTTGTTGCACAAAGTTTATTCTGTTATTTTTTCCTTGATAATTTTCTTAACATGGCACAACTTTGACCGTAAAATGCCTTTAGAGTGGTTAACCACCATGTATTTCTATAATAATAAAGAGGTTTTATTTTTGCAAATCAACAAGTGGATGCAAATATATTACAATGTAGCGCAAATTACACAAATATTTTACTGTCATTTTAGTAGACCAAAAATGTTTTAAAGTATTTTACATTTTTTGTCAGCAAACAGATTAGATTGGCAAAAACTCAGACATATTACACTGATGTATAGAAAGCTATGGCTTTAAAAATTCTAATTTACTGGCTTGCACTCATGATAATATATATTTTCTTAAACTCATTTTCCTGTAAAGTTGTTGAACTGCAGCTCCTTCAAAATGACTGGAAACAATAAATAAAATATATAATTTAAATAAACTATTTAAAATCTGTTGTGTTATTGTAAGTTAATCCCATTACATGCACTATTAGACTGTTGTGCAATAGAAACACATTGGGTTAAATGCAGTGGTGGATCTGTACATTTATCATGGGGCCAGATTGTATAAGAGCTGAACTCAAATGACCCATGTGGCCTTTATGTTGCATTTAAAAGGGGATGTTTTGGTTAATGTCCTGTGTATCTTGAGAAAATTGGCTTTCACTAATTGTGTGCGCTTGGTTGAATGTTGACAATGTCGTAACAGGACATTCAGTAAGTTCAATTAATGCTATATAGGCTAAATACAATACTTATGCTTACGATATTATAACATGGATCAGAAAATAGTAAATATAATATAATATGGAACCTTTATGCTTAATTTTCAAAGACTGAACAGACAGACATAACATTGAATTTTCTTTCTAAACTACATATAGTTTTATTTATATATATAGCCTACTTCTAGATAGACTAGATATCTAGAAGTGGGCATAGTGTACAGAAACATCTGTGCAGAGTACGGGCTGGAGACCCCAGGGTCAAGGTGGGAAACACCTCCAAAGGTGGTGGAGAATGACCGAGCCAAGATCCTGTGGGACTTCCAGATACAGACTGACAGAATGGTGATGGCGAACCAACCAGACATAGTGGTGGTCGAGAAGCAACAGAACAAGGCCGTGGTGGTGGATGTTGCAATACCAAGTGATGGGAATATTAGGAAAAAGGAGCACGAGAAACTAGAGAAATACCAGGGGCTCAGGGAAAATCTGGAGAAGACCTGGAAAGTGAAGGCATCAGTGGTGCCCGTGGTGGTCGGAGCACTCGGGGCATGGTGGTCGGCACTCGGGGCAGTAACCCCCAAACTGGAGGAGTGGTTACAGCAGATACCGGGAAAGACCACAGAGCTCACAGTCCAGAAGAGAACAGTATAGGAACAGCAAAGATACTGTGCAGAACTTTCAAGCTCCCAGGCCTCTGGTAGAGGACATGAAGACTTGCTTTGTCCGGAGTGCAGACATGTAGACAAGCAATTGACATCACTAAGTTAAAGGTCAGATCTCTGGAAAGGCAATTTTATGCTGAGTCAGAATGATTTTAAAGGTATTATAAGCAGTAAAAACAACTGTCATTTAAAACAGATTAGCTTAATGAAAAGCATTAACATCCTCCAATGGTGATGGACCAAACATTTTCTATTCCTTCTTTTTTCCCACTGCATGATACCCTTTGGAAATAAATAAACATAGATGAAAAGGTCATTATGTGGGGAATCCGCCACCTGCTTGTCTCCATGAAGATGTTCTTTGCCTGGAAAGTTTTGCTGTAATGCATTAAACAAAACTATCTCCATGGAGATCTGATATATCTGTGAAAAGACAAGTCATTGAAAAATGTAAAACTGATTAGTTTAATAGTAAATTGTTCTACCCTGAAGTGATGTTTCTAAGAACTCATCTTTACTGAACCAAAACCAAATGCCACTAACACCGCATACATCTGAAAGTACACACAATTTACTAAACATTTGCACGAGGAATTTGATCTGATTAACTTAGATTCAGATTAGACAATTAGAAAGAGAAGTGTAATTGAAAAAGACCAGTAGCAGAGAGGATGGAGAGTCTATTGTTAGCACCAGCTCCTCCACCTCCTCTCCCAGCCTGATACCAGCACAGAGACAGCATCATTAACCCTTCGCTTTTGTTCCCTGACAGGCCACTCACACAAATTAACAACATCCAACCACATCCCACAAATAGCAAATGCTTACTACAAACCCACTAGGGTTTTGGTCACATCACACAAACCTATCCAAATGTTTATCAAAGAAGAGGAGTTGAGATGAAATATGGAAAATGGAGTGTTGTGCCTCTTGTGAAGATGGGGTTGTAAAATATTTGTACTTCCAAAATGAGAAATTATAGCGTGAAGGATGGTGTTAAAATAATGTTATGTTTTAATTTAAAAAAAACCCTGTGTACATACATAAATGTCTCAATCCTCTTTTCACAGCCCGTCTTCCTAGAGTCTTTCTTTCTTCCCAAAAGTGAGTTTTTCCACTACATGATACCGTTTGAATATAAATAAATGTTAATAAGGAGGTTATTCTTATTAAAGCTGTACTATGTAACCTACAGGGGGAGTATCTGCCACCTGCTTGTCTCCATGGAGATGTCACAGTGACACATTAAACAAGCAGCTTGGATGAGCTGCAAAATGATCAAAATAACTTATGTCCAGTTGACAGGAGTGAATTTCTCCATAGAGACAAACAGGTGACACCACCAAGTTACAGATCATATCTGTGGAAAGGCAAACCCACTCACAGGACATATTCAAGATATATGTTTGCAATAAAAAGAACTGAATAACTGCAGAAGTGTAATGCCATACTGTGGAACATTCTTGGCAAAGATAACATCTCCATCACCACAAGCACAAAAGTTACATAGTGCAGCTTTAAATCATGAAAATGTCTGTGTTGGATTTCCTCATCTTTACACAGAATCTGATGAATCCACAGTGATTTCTATAAAAACTGTGTGTTGTTCTGAGAAGTGTTCAAGGTTACTCCTATTAATCTCCTGTGCAGGCCAGCGGCTGCTCCTGACAAGGTGTGGCAGGACCACAGGCCCGCTGACCTTGCAGGGCCAGTCCTCAGAAGGGCACTTTTTAATTATGGAGGATTTCTAATTTCTAGCTGGTATGTGGTAGATATGAGACATTTAGTGTGTACATTTGTGTCAACATGCACCAAATAGACAGACAGATACTTAAGTTTAAAAAGTTACTATTATATTAGAAAGAAGTCCAAGTTAAAATTTTAATGTGGGATGGGCTCTGAATAAAATGTAATTACTAAAGAAAGAACTAAATCTGCTTTCCGTGTTGGTAGTTTGTGAGTTGAAATAGATTCTGATTGAATAGATTGAATTCTGTTTGCACTCGAGGGGATTTAATTGTAGCTGAACCAGTTTGTCCATCACACCGACCTCCATTTGCAACAACAAATTCATCTTTGACCCCTGGAGGTTGTAACGTGAGACAAACTGACGATGACAGTCTGGTGTTGCGTGTGTGGAGGTATAATAATATCGTCACACTGCTACTAGTAAGTTTCAGACTCTATTTCCATACTGAGTAATAGACTTGAAAGTTCAAAACTAGATGATTTTTTTAAAAATAGAAAATAATGTTCAAAACTAAATAATTATTTTCTATAAGGCTATGACAGAAAAACAACTGTCTCGCCACTGAAAGTTGTTACCATATGGTTCTCATCCATCCAACTGCTTCCTCATGGTTCTCATCCAGGTAAAGCCCTTCAATACATCATGTGGTCTGATTTTATTTCTGATTTAGGACAAAAAACATTCACTAAACATTCACTTTTGTCTCATTTGTGTGACCTTTTCATCACTGATAGCTTTGATACAGATTTTAATATTTAATACTTTTATTTATTTTTTTAATAGAAGATTTTCACTGCTCAAGGACCTTGCAGGAAGTTAGATCTGCAAAGCTACTATCAATCAAACGGAGGCATGGCTGCAATTTTATAAGTTAGAAGTAGCTATATTTCTTCGGCTAATCTGACCGAATAATGCTTTTAAATATTAATCAACTCATTCGCTTCCTTTCCAATTCACTTACTCTTCCTGATGCGATCATTTAAATGACTGCATCAATCTTTTAAAACACAGCCGGTCTAACTTTCATTTGTCTTATTTTGGGTTCAGATGAGGAAGGTTTTTCATGGATCCAACAAAGGACAACATATAAAACACACCATAGGCCTTAATATGCACATGAGATAGACTGATGGAGATTATGTGTGTTCTTAAAGGGACTGAAATGGCCGTTAATTGAATTTAATTGTTCATTTTTGCACAATAATGAGCCTATTGTGCAAAAATATCTGCCCCTGAACTTAAAGAGCCTTGGAGTCTTTATTGTTATGGATCAATAAATAATAAAACTGGTTCAGGTTCCAACATCGGTTCTTTACACGGACAAGACGGGTTATGATCTACTGTGGCTATTTAATGATCCATAATCAAGCCAAAAACGGAAACACTTTCAATTAAAAAGGCTGAAAATCGAGAATAAATCGTAACTTCCCTCTTCGACTTTCTTTTTTGTTCTGCTTTTATGAGGGCAGTTCGCTGAGGGATCTTTGGACTTTCCCCCTGTCATGATATGTTGCCAAATCAGGACAAAAACAGTAAATGAAGTCACATGGTCGACGTTTGGAGACGTGACACAAGATCTAAACCAGAATCTGGGACAAAATGTTCCCAAAATGTTCTAAAGCACCAAATTACTGCCTTCTATTTCTGGACAAATTATGGCCGCATTTTCAATGACAATCTTTTTTATTTTTTTTTGTCATTGGCAATAAATTGTGGTCATATTATGGAATTCCTGATATGCAAGTGACAAAAGTGACAAAGCTTGGTGCAAAATCAGATGAATGGATGAATTTGGATTTAATTATAATTTGGATTTAATTACATGTCACTTAAAAGATTATTTATCACAAAACTGAAATAGATTAAACAATAGATTCAACAATTCAACCACTGACCAACAATATTTGCATTTTTACTGTAAATTCATTCAAATACACATTCAAAACTACCTTAATAAAAATAGACAAATAAAAATAATTAAATCTATGTGTCATCTTGGACTCAAATTTCATAGAAGAAATTCAAGTACCCCAGGCAGCCTAGATGTGATCTGATCATACACTGTAAATATGAACACACATTGTTAACCCGCTAGCTGCTGCACTCCAAAAAGGAAGTGAGCATCGGCGCACTTCCTGCTCCATCGACTCTGGGTCCAATTTTCTTTCCATAAAAAAGTTGTCATCGCTCTCTGGAACTGCTACTGTGAGCAGCGTGTATCATTTGCTCTTAAAATGTTCATATTAACCCACTCTGCATGATCCTGGTGTTTTTATTTGTCCATAAATAAATTCCTTTATATGGAACTTGACTCCAAATTTGCTCCTATATCTACCAGCCTCATTTGACTGGATCTGAACACTCTGGATGATGTCAGACTTCATACAGTCTAAGGAACTGATGAACTTTTTGGCAAAAATTACACTCTACTAATTATTTCTTTATTCATTTGGAGAAGACCTGGTTATGTAAAATATTAACAAACTACAAAAGCTTAAAATCCTCCTTGGTATTTACACACTGTTAGCTAAGCAAATTCTAGTATTTGTTCTGCTTGAGGAACAAGTAGCCTCAAAAGAAGGTTCAAAACAATATGCTAGAGCAACATACATTTTCCACAATAGAAATAGAAATGTTCTGTGTCACCAAGGCCTATGTGCAGATCTCTTATGGAAGCTCATTGTCTGAAGTATTGATCTGCTTCAGGGACCTGTGGTATTTGGGGTCAGGTTATTTCTCCGCCTCCAGGAGTCGTCAGGTCCATGGACTAGACACACTAACTGTACTCACACAAAGAAGAAGAAAGAACAGGAACCAGAGCGACGTCATCCGTCTCTGTCGCCAGGGGTCACAGGAACCTCCACAGTTTACACGATTTATCAGCTCTTGGTATCATCTCCTTTTAGAAAATATAAAAATGTAAAATGTTGGTGTGATTTGTTTTGATTAAAGCTCCTATATCGACACCTTCCTAAAATAATCGCACAAGTCATTTTTTCAGAGGAAACTCAAAAAACTCCCCCCAAAATTGAAATTATAGCAATTTTTTTTGACTATTGTGAGCTTTTAGTAATGTTATAATGATGTTATTGCCTCAAAAACACACTCAAAGTTGTGTTTTGTTTCATTCACACAACCTAATCTAACCTTAACCTAAATATGAATAGATTGCGCATAAGGTTATTGATTCATTTTTAATTGGGGTTATATCATACTAATAATAAATAACTGTTATCCTAAAACAGACGATTATCCTAATACAGATAAGAAGACTCCACCCACTTCAGGGCCAATAAAGGTTATAAAAGAATCATCATGCAGTAGATGATCCTTGTACAATCAATACACAATAAATGAATAAAAACATTAAAAAAAACAAGAATCTAACCACCATTTTGTCATTTGTTGTTTTTCTTCCTTCTGGTTCTTCAGGTTTAGGAAACTTGTTTGTTTTCTTGTCTTTGGGGCCTCTGTATCTGCAGCTCTGTGGATCTGCTGACACACTGACACTGACCAGTCCACTGCTCCCATCCCCAACATGTTATTTCTCCTAATCCCAGCTGAAAGATGGAAAACAGACATCAAGATACACGAATAGAAAAGTCCTGCGTTTGAGTGAGATATTTTAAATCAAACTTCAGTGATGAGTTTTCAGTGATGACAGACATTTCCTTTATGCTGTTATTTCATTCACACGTTTAATATACAAAACCTGCAGCTCTTTTCTCAAACTGAAAACACTATTACAAGAGTTTTCCACTGTATTTTAACGCCATACATCTTTCCTGGAATCATTTGCATAACTCCAACCCTGTAATTGCTGATCTCTACTAAACAAAAGGTCACATGTGGCTGTTAACTTGAAAACTAAACACGCACTAACAAAGGCGGGGCAATGCATTCTGAGCTGTAGACAAACAAAAAATAAAGGATTACGTGTGCATGAAAGGGTTTTGGATTAAGTAACAGCCTTAAAAAGTACATTTTGCGTAATATAAGGGCCTTTAAGTGTATATTTGTGTTTGCTTGTGGATATAAGAGAAAGAACGCGCAGATTTTTTTCGTTTTTTTCTTCCAAATTAAATGTTTGTAGGGGTAAAAAAAAATGTTCCCCATTCACAAATTTGGCCGCGTAAACATGCAAAGTCGTCTGCGTGAATTTTCCTCAATGGCTCGGTGAGTGAAAGGTGCTGTCATTGTTGGAACAGTTTGTCCATTTCGCTTGTTTCCATTGGACGCAACGCGAAGTGATGTCACTGCTTTGATGTCCTGGCCGCGGTGAGGGAGCAGCTCCAGATGAAAGTTGACGCACGGGAGGTGAGGTGGTACTTGAACGTCTCTCCTGTCCCCTCCGCATTGATGTCCACCTTTTGGCTTGTCCCACAGAGCAGCAGGAGCGGTCAGTCATGGGGGACGCCGGTGCGAGTTTCACGGTGAGACTGGCTCAGAACGGCACCGAGGACGCACTGGACACGGGCGCGCCAGACACCGTTGCGTCCGAGGAGTGGATGGCAGGGATGAGTTTGGTTATGGGCATTATCGTCTTCTCCATCGTATTTGGGAACATTCTTGTCATTGTGGCGATTGCGAGGACTCAGAGGCTACAAACCATCACCAATGTCTTCATCGTGTCCCTGGCGGGCGCGGATCTGATCATGGGGCTTCTCGTGGTCCCCTTTGGCGCTGCGTTGGAGGTGCGCGGCGCCTGGATGTACGGCTCGTTCTTTTGCGAGTTTTGGATATCCGTGGACGTCCTGTGCGTCACGGCCAGCATAGAAACCCTGTGCGTAATAGCCATAGACAGGTACGTGGCCATCACCTCACCTTTCCGCTACCAAAGCTTGTTAACCAAAGCCAGAGCCAGAGCGGTGGTGTGCGTGGTGTGGGCCATCTCCGCGCTCGTCTCGTTCCTTCCCATTCTCATGCACTGGTCCCGGGACAGCGTGGACACATCCTGCTACGAGGACCCCCAGTGTTGTGATTTTGTGACCAACAGAGCCTACGCCATCTCCTCCTCTATTATATCGTTTTATCTCCCCCTCTTGGTCATGATCTTTGTGTACGCACGAGTCTATAGAGAGGCCAAAAATCAAGTGAGGAAGATCGATAAGTGCGAGGGAAGGTTTCACAACAGCTTAACCGGGCTCACATCGAAGTTCAAGAAGAGGCCATCCAAAATTCTAGCGATGAGGGAACAAAAGGCGCTCAAGACTCTTGGAATAATCATGGGAACATTTACATTATGCTGGTTACCTTTCTTTATTGTGAACGTGGTGCGCGTCTTTTGCGCAGAGGTGGTGGACAAGAACCTGTTCGTTTTCCTAAACTGGCTCGGCTACGTGAACTCAGCGTTTAACCCAATTATCTATTGCAGGAGTCCAGATTTTAGGAAGGCGTTCAAACGACTGCTGTGCTGCCCCAGGCAAGCGGACCGCAGGTTGCACATCAGTTCGTGTGACCTGTCCAAATGTGGAGGCTTCGTGCTGTCCCCTCTGGAGCCCGGAGCGCTGGGGATGTGGACTGACTGCACAGGACTGGACAACAGCGACAGCAGCCTGGTCGGGGCAGCTAAACTTGCGCACTCGGAATCAAATCTTTAAGGACAAAGTTTAAAACGTGAACATGCAAAACACTGTTACGTCGGATTCCAAATGTGCGTTTTACCTTAAATGTTGCATAACTAGTACACTTTTACTAGGAACAAAACCTAAATATATCTGGTTGTTATTTCAGTCTAACATTTGACTGAAGGTTAATTCCAAATGTCATGTTTTCCGAATGCGTAATTTGCCAACACAAATGAGTCGAAATGGCGTGAATGTAAAGGGTTTTAAGAGCCCAAATCGTACATTCCTCCATGAAACATCTTTTGTGACCCGCTGTGTCGGCTCCCAGTCAAGAAAATCAATCAGTCCAATCAAAATAATCCGCGAGCTTCACCCATTATCCCACAAACGATGGGAGCGGGGTCCATTTTACGCACTGACTGAAAGCGTTTACCTCAGAGCCTGGCAAGTGCAATTTACTTGTTTATATTAAACTTATGTATAAAACTGTATTTATTCTTTTTATATGGACGACATGATTAGTAAATTCAAGAGTGGAGAAGCTAATGATGCTGTAATGTAACGATAACATGATTTGTACATAGTGTAAAGTAGTTTTAAAGGTATTTTTTGTCTGTGAGATGTCAACTACTGTGAAAGAAATATTGACTGTTACAATACATTATAAGGTTGTATGAGTGGAAACAGATTTTTTACGAGTTACATTTCTATTGAAAATGGCTACAATGTGGTACAAACCAGCTCTATAGGCTATTATTATTATTATTATTGATGTTATTCTAATTTAATATTTGTGATGTTGGTGGACTGAACTGCCATGAGCCCCTGTGACCTGACTGGCCCTTGTGGAGAGATGATGGATCTTGATCTATGGTTCAACGTGTTCAATGTTTACAGGTACATGTGTCTCTCAGCTGCTCCATGGAATATCAGGGTTTATTCATACTGAATAATAGTGTTTTGATGTGTAGATAACTTACATAATATGACGACTGATGGACTATTGTATCATGGTCATTTCTGTGACAACTGAGTAACGCCATCTTTTAAAAAGTTAAATTAAACGACTTTATTCATGTTTTAACCAGAATGTGATTTGTGTTATGTTATGTTAACAGTGTAAAAGTCTTGGGGAAAATGCAGTTGTGCAAACATACTTTACATACTTATAATGGTACGAGTAGTGGGCTTTAGGATACTGCTGACTAATCAGTTTGATACCAATACACAAAAACATATTAAATCAATCAGCAAATAAATGATTCATATTTATGTTCAGGGATGTAAAATATAGGGGTTTACTTGGTCACTTTTAATCTTGCATTTGAAGAAGTGTGGGACCCAGGCACAAACTGTAAGATGGATCCAATTCACTTTCCTCAGCTCTTATTCTTTCAATAGCACTTGTTCCTGGAGTCTAAACTATTTATCACAGTTCACAATTGATCCCATTGATCCATTTTACAACCCAAACATAGTGAGCGCAAACGTGCTAAGTCCATCCACTTCAATCCAATTAATCCTAAATGCTGGTCCCTCCCTCTGAGTGGCACTGTTTTTCAGTTTTGTTTACAAAAAGCCCGACAGACATTATATGGAGTAAACAAGACGACAGCTGCTGTGATGGAGCAGATATTTAGCTATATTTTGGGGGGAATATTAATTAGCCCTTAAGCCGAAGCCCCTTTTAAAATGCATTAGCATGATGTGCTCTGCTAATGACTCTCTCCCACCAGACTGAGCTGTACATTTCAATTAGAAAACTGCAAAGTGACTGGAGCCGTTTCTGTCAAAAACCCTCAAAAGTGAAAACACTGGTTACATGTCATAAAATAATGTATGACAATTGAAAATGAACTGCATTTCAGGGGTTGTAATAATTGGATTTCATGATGAAAATGTAAAATCATAGTTTAAACTTTGAACCAAGGTAAAAAAAAAAGGCTCACACTAAACATCCAACACAGTAAAGTAAAAAAATATTGATTTTGCCTGGTGTATTATGTGTATTATTTTGAATTGTTGCAATGGATTTTATGCTGACCAATAATATGCAGTATTTTACTTTGACCTGATGCAGTAATCCAACTTGAATAGAAAAAAAAGAAAAAAAGGTGTTATTGTTCAGTAGATTATTTTATTGTCAATTCAACTGCATTTTGCAATTTTGTAAGATAATTCATGTTTTAACTGATAAACATTTATAAGAATAAATAAATTAATTTAACTTTGTTCAATTTAGTAAAGTTTTGGATGGGTGCTCATGCAAACCTTTCAAAAGGTTTAGTTACAATAATGTGTCCTTGACCAACCTTGATGTCGTCATGCATAATCTACAAAACACTAAAATATACTGAACCTACTTAGTTCCAAATATGTGCTCTAATATTTGCTAAACAAAGCCATAATGTTTTTGGCTAACCATACATTTTGTTTGGATTAGAAAAACATTTTGTGGATCACATTTGTGTTCACACGACAGAGGTGTGTGTCCCAATGACGGCTTTTAAATGAAAACAGCACCAGGAGAGATGAGCTCACATGCTCTGACTCAGTATTAGGCCTGGTGTGTTTGGCGGGTGCTGGTGTTTTGGCCACATTAGCACTGGGCTCACAGATGGAGGAGCTCATCAGCCACTCCAAACATAATTGCCCTAAATTGTGTATCAGAAGACATTTTGGCTGCATCAAATTAAAGTAGATGAAACAATACCCAGGTGACTTGTGTCAGTCCTGTACTGTTGGCCACAGTGGAGTTTACAACAACACAAGTTTAAACACTGGGATTATGGCAGCTAATGTGTTTATGGAGAGAGCTTTTAGCTGAGAAAACACTGCTCCTGTTGCACAATATTCAATTGTGTGCAGTAATTCTCTAAAAGAGCCACATAATGATGAGAATACCTTTGTGAGATCAGATGCACTGACACAGAACCAGCACCAGGATCACTGGGATCGTCTGAGATGGTCACTCGATCAAAATGCTGAACATTGTCAACACCAAACAACAACTGTAGTTTGGGGAGGCT
>KN490534.1:46104-59492 GCA_000787155.1 Scartelaos histophorus
GAAGAATTCATTATTCGATCAAGCTAATTTTTCTGCATTTGTCCCAGTATCAAATACCAGTATCGAATTGCATCCTTATTCTGTATACATAAGATTTTAAGCATTCCTGAATGCTGTAAACCAATGAATGAACAAAAATGTGTTAAAATATATCTAATTTTAATTTTAGGACCTTAATCCAAACCATTTCACATGAGCTTCACACTGAATTAAATCACTGACATAACACAATGTAATATAATTGTGATGCACCTGTATTTGTGAGCAGTAGGAGCAGAAAAAAGGCAAAAAATATTTAAATCAACAAGATATGATTAAAATAAAAGCATATCATTAATATTTAAAAAATAAAATTTCTCTTAGCTACAAAGAATAATAAATTAACATTCACCATTTATAGACTTGAACATCACATGGTCAGCTTTCCTTCAGCGGAACGCACATTCACAAACACGTCTTACTACTTCTGGAGTTGGCTTCACTCAACATTGCAGAAGTTGTTTTTTTTTTCCTCGCTTGGTCCTTTTTAAGTGCTGCACAAAGAAAATGGGACTATTCATGCAGGTGGCACGTAAAAGCCACAAATGCATTTCTTCTTTTCATGTATGGAGTGTGGCGAGGTGAAAAGCAAGAATAAATTTGGCTTGTGGCAGATAGACTTTGGGAACAGAGGTAGAGGGAATGCCAGGAACCGCATCCCAATTAGCGAAGCTGCAGTGAAGGAAATCTATACTCATTTGCCACGGTTAAAATGTCTTGTAGTGACCGTTTGTAAATTATTTTGCTGTACATTCAAGATGAAGGCGATTTCTTAAGCAGATTTTTGCAGGGCTCTCTTCACAGACAGACTTGAGCCACAGGAAGAAGATTCATTTCTCACAGATGGCATTTCAAGTATGTCCAGATTCAAATTGACAAGCTACTGGCACTTTCAAAACTCTGATTGAATTCTCCAAATATCAAGTGCAGGATAAGGTTTTCAATTTCACATGGTTTAAAACAAAATTTAATTCCCTTAAATATTTCTGGCTTCTGGTCTCTGGTGCTGTGTTTTACTTCCGTCTTGCATTGTCATCTGGGTCGCGCTGTTGCTTGATGAGCCTCTCGATCTCTGCCCCCAGTGTCTGCAGATTCTCCTAAAAACAGAAAGAAATTTATGCAAAGCATTTCGGTGAAGTTCGTTCTTGCACTTGCATCTCATTTGTCAATTAGTTGTCAATAAATCAGAGTCGTTATGAAAGCAGCCAAGTCTTAATTTAGGCCTGTTGATTTACTGTCATTAATTAGTACTTCCTGTTTACTGTCAATCACTTTCAACTCCAGAAAGAAGACTCAGGCAGAAACACTCCCACACCACATTTTATGAAGGGGTCGTAGGCTGCGTCAAGTTTGGAAGGCGAAAAAAGACTAATTATAACTGATTAAAAAATGAGAAAGATTATTAAAAGAAACTACAACTAACATTAGTCACAGTTGTAGCTAATGGAATAAATTGTTAGTAATTTAGAAGGGTGTAAGAAAAAAAATCGATTCAGTGATATATCGTGATACTTCATTACACAATTCTTGAATCGATTCCAAATGCACCTGAATTGATTTTTAAAAAATAATATTTTTCACTAAAATTCATTAGTTGCATTCACTGTTCACTGAGTAATATTTTTATAATAATTTTATACAATTTGGTTCTCCTGAAAATGCAGTTGACAATATAATTGGAAATAATTATTGATCAATCGCAATATATCATCCATTGTTTTAGTATTGTGATATATCGTGTATCAAATCGCGACATGCATTTCATGATATGTATTGTATCATCAGACTTGCAAACCCCTAATAATTTAAAGATTAATCATGTAAGTTTCCGGTAGAGGATCATGGAGATGTTTTGCTTTGCCTGAAATGTTCCACAGTATTGACTTTATTCCGTTACAGGTGGTTTTAATGCCAGTATTACCCCAGTATACATCTTAGGTGAGCAGGGATGCCTCTCTGCAAATCTGACCTGTAACCTGGCTGCTTGTTTCCATGAAAATTTTATACCATACTATGCCACATTCTAGACAAAGCAATAACATTGTCCAATCCACGTAAACATTCAGCTGACTGACTCTCCATCAGATCCAAAAATATTTAGCAAAAACATGTAGAAAAGTTTAAATTGTCGTTTTAAATGTCAACAGACTCAAGATTCTAGGAGTTGAATGTCTTCACTTTAACTGTCTGCATCAATAGTCCAACATTTGAATTGTTTTTCGAAAAGTCCTCCACCTTAAAAGTGACAACCTGACAAGCCCAGTGTCATGACAGCTGTCAAATCAAACACACAGCCACATCAAGTTCACTCAATGAACTGAAGTTGAAATATTTCATAAGACTCACTCACCACATATTTGTCATTTCCTCTCATATCCAAAAGACTGCCGTTATATTAGTGAGAGTTTTGGACCGGCAGTCAGACTCATTAAAGCCATCGAGGGAATGTTAGTGATGTGGAACAAGAAATAACGGAAAAAGAAGAATCTGAATGAAAGTATGTGGAAGCCTAAAAACACACCTCAGGGGAGATTACTGTGTCCCTTTTCTTTGATGAATTCATTTAGTGGCTTTGAGTCATGTACAGGAACTCGCCTAATTGAAATGTTCAAATGTAAGCCAAAATGTTCATGGACTGTGCTCTTTATGCTCGAGTAATTACACATAATAGTCCACAGCTGCCCATTGGCTCACTGGTCACTGGCATGTGGCGCACACTACTGCAAAAATTACATCCACGCTGTGAAAAGATGGATTTGTTATAAATTACGTCACCTAGCTCTATTTGGTTTGTACTGCCAAAGACACATTTGAATTGGGGTTCTAATTTATAGTAAAGACAACTAAGGAATACTGAGAATTTGGTTCCTGCTGTGCTTTTGTTTTGACAAAAAAGCCACCCAATATTCAAAATAAGTGATGGTTTTGAATTTGACAGCATAATTGATAGGACGCACAAAGAAGAAGCGTGTATACAACTACTTCCTTGTTGGTCTCACGACAACCCTTTAGCACACTGTTAAAGGGCCTTTATTATGCATTTTCTTTGAAATGGAAAGCACTTCCACCTTGTGATGTCATATGGTGCTATAGGAAGTGCTCCACTATGTTTTAAACTACATAGTCCACCACTATAATCATTTAGTTCATTTCAGCTCTGGAATTTCCAATGTCTACTGAACAAAAGGTAAAGATAAAAAGGTACCCGTTAACTTGAGAACTCTCACTTCATGACATCACAATGTGGAACATCGTATTTTGAGCTCTGGAGATATAGACAGACTAATAATAAAAGGGTAACTCTGAATGCATGAATGCATGACATCACATGGATCCAGTACAGATGTACCCAGTATCCCTCTCAATATCTCCAATGTGATCAGCAAGATTATTGGCCCACCTTTGGATCAAATATTGGAAAAGCTCATACAATAGACTGTCACCTTAAGGGAGGGTATGCAGAAATTACTATTGATGTTTTGCTTCATCTGTCAATATTTCTAATAAAGAGTATTAGATATCTGGGGTTAGGGAAGGCAAAACATTGGTAATAAAGTGACTGAGTCTTGGATCTGGAAAAATTTAAAAGAACCATATGTAAAATTCCAAAAACATGAGTATGGATGCACTGATACTACTTTTTTGAGTACGAGTATAATCATTTCTGTACTTGGTGATACCGAGTACCGACTCTGATAATTTAACCCCCACCCACGGGGACTGAGAAATTGGAATACTCATATCTTTGTATACATGATCAAATGTACAATCCGAGTTTCTTGAATAATCTTACAAAGGCGCAAGTGCAAACATTATGTATTTAAAAAATCAGGAAAAATACAAACTACCATGATATTATAATGTGTTTAATGCAGCTTTGTGCATATTTGCTTATGTTTTACAGAAACAAAACATAAAACCACATGGCTCATTTGCATAAACTAAAAGTGTGGAAAAAAACCCAGCTCGCTCCTTGTGCTGCCTATGTGGTCAGCTTCTGTTGGACTAAAGGACACGACTCAGTAGAATATAGGTGTTTCTTCTGTGACAGAGGGACGTGCTGCTCATGGTGAGTCTGTTCTGTTTGTAAATCGCATCAGAGATGTTCATGCTAAACTTTTCAGAGATATCATGCACCTGCAGGTCGCACATGTACACATATGCTTTATGATGCTGTATTTGGGATACTGCATATACATGCCTCAGTATCCCAGTTACTACAGGAATATCCCAGCTATGGGATACTGAAACCGGGACACTGCATGCCATGTGTCTACTAATAGTGGTATTGGTGCGTGGTATGGACAAATGTTTAACAAGTATGATTATATTAAGGAAGTATTGGGTCGATACCTGATACGAGTTATAATACCTCTCTCTTTCATTTGGGTTGCCAGTTCCAAAGCCTAAATTCAGTTTAAAACTAAAGTAGACTCTCTCTGCATACATTTATAGACATATTGCTCAACCCTAATGTAAACTAATGTTAATATTTCAAGTACCATTAAACCCATTCCCAAGAGATCCTTTTACAGTACATTTGATATTATAATGTCTGTACTCCATTCCACTGGTTTACAAGAGCAATCCTAGTTTCATATAGCCCCATGTCAGGTTGTCTCGCTCACCTTCAGAGTAATATTTTTTAGTAAGGTGTCCTCCAGCACTGCCTGCAGCTTCCTGTTGATCTCCAGCGAAAGATCAAGGGTCAGGCCGTGGTCCGCTGGGTGTGACGTGTACAGGGACGCCATGATGCCCCCTCTGCGGCTCAGGTGAGCTTTATTAATGTCCGACGCCTCTGACGACAGCGCTCCCGTCTCCTCTCTCAGTACATAGCTCTGGATAATTCTGTGGGGACAGAGGTGCAAGTGAGTCAAAAACACTTTTAAGAAAGAAGATTATGGTGTTGCTCACGTCACTGGAGGGAATAAAAAAGACTGCATTTCACTGGTGGGGTTTTCTACTGAGCAATAAATGCATTTTTTGCGTGTGAAGACTGTAGCATGAATTAGAGACCATTAGGAAGTGATTTGAAGATTTTTATAACACAAGCTTAGAAATGAAACTTTAGAACAATTAATTAACCAAACATAATTTGTAGTTTTCAGATTCTAGATTGTGATGATAACCTTATCTCAGATGGGGGGCAAGAGCCAGATTTTCCCATTAAATATCCAAAAGATAAATGGAGAAATGTTGGATCTGATCATTTCTATTACTGACTAGACCCAAGAATCCTATATTGAAAAATATTGAAAAAACTGAAATAGAACAGAATGCAACTTAAGGATTGCCTTGATTAATTACAGTGTCACATACTTATTTTGTGTTGAAAACAGCACCATACTGTCTAAAAGTGCAACCTTTATTCATCATTGTGATATAAAAAAGTATCTAGCCTTGCCTCAAGCATCAAAATAAAGTTTGAAATGTTATTATTATGACAATGCTGTTCGAAGGTCAACAAGAAAGTAAAGAAAGGAAGGACTAAACAGAAAAATGTTTATGGTGCTGTTAAGAATAAGTGGGGACTATAGTTCTATGTTAAAAGTAGTTTAAACGTTTTATTTTCAATGGACTAGACCCAAGAATTGATAGAATGTTGTGATCTCATCTGAAACCCAGAATTACATTTTCATTAGATCAAGAGGGGAAACTAATTTTTATCTCAGTAGTTTTTTTTTTTTTTACCAGTTAATTTATTTGAGCAACATGAAATATTATGATGTCAACATGATATTATTGTACAAATTGTACAGCTATGCATTGCTTACGTACACTTTTTTTGGTTGTCTTAAAAAGAAGCTAAACCAAAAATAGTAAAACAAATACCTTATGCTTGTGGCATTGTCATAAACATATTGAAGTAATTATATTTAATCTGGAACCAGCACTTTTTTGATCAGTAGGGCTTTATGCAAGCCATGTTGTGGAAAGGAACTTGCGTAATTTATCGCCATTTACAGAAAAACATCACCAAATATCTGTCACCACAATTCAAATTCATCATTACTGCACAATTATTGGCTTTCTTTCACAAGCACCAACAGAAAGAGATAAACAGTGGGAGCTACAAGTGCTGTTAGAGGAAATTAGTGTCTGAGTCTATCCATGGTGAAATTGTAAATGGGATGATAAATGCAGAGAGTTTTTGCTTGTTCTGTAATATTCATTGCAAACGAAGTTCCTTAGCCAGACTGTTGGGGATTACATACTATATTGCAAATTTCATGATGTAAAAAGTATTCTAAGCTAGTAAAACTAATGGAAACTAATGGAAAAAAACTGAAATAGAACAGAATGCAGAATGGCCTTGATTAATTGCAGTATTACAGACAGAATATTGAAAACTGCATTCTGTCGTCTAAAAACGTGATCTTTATTTATCATTGTAGTATTAAAAAAACATCAAAATAAATTTTAAATACAAAACAACTGGAAAAAAAAGTTTGTGTTAAGAGTTAAAAGTCGGGATTATATATCTATGGTAAAAATAGTTTAAGTTTTTGCTATTGAATGGACATAACAGGAAAGTAAGTTAAGATAAGCAAGTAATTACACTATTCAGCTTTGCGTGGGGTAGGAAAACATGCTATTGACTTCAGATTTTAAAAAATCCAGTAACCAAGGACAATAAAATGACATGCAATATATGAAACAAAAATACATCAAACAATATATTTAAAAAGGTAATATTTAGCCTAGCTGTAATTATATTTGAATCATTTATCAAAAGTCAAACAGCATAATGCATTTTACTCATTCTACAACTACCATAAATAAGTGCAACTAAATAAACACAACTAAGTAATGGAAGAAAATTAAAAGCTAAAAAGGCACTAGGAAACACAGCCCACCACCAGTAGCAGTAGCAGTCATACAGCGAGCACAGGCAGAAAGATGAGACTTACCTCTAACTAGACTTTACATTGGGCCCAATTATGGACCCAATTTCCATTTGCGACAGTGTTTGAAATAAACAAAAAGTGACAGAAATTAAAGACGTAGCAAGATGAGGATGTGGTGAAAGGCATGCACCAGCACCACGATAAAGAAAAAAGTAAAAGGAGAGAGTCTCTCGATAAATAGGAAGCCATCTTGAGGGCCTTTCATATTTGTTTTTTTATGTTTAACTTCCCCACATTTTGTCCAAACAGTGAGAGGATTTTGTCTGAATTAAAATGTGCATTTATCTAGCCTAGTTTATCTTCCTACCTAACTTGAACAATGGATGAAGTCAAGAACCGCAATATAATATTTTGGTTCCATCTCCAAATAGAACTAAAGAATGTGGGGTTTGGTAATTATTAAAAAAAACATGATTATAAATACTGCTCCATTTAAATAGTAACAAATCATTAAGCAAGGTTAGTAGATGATAACAATAAGATGACTAATTTTTTAAATTCTTGGTTTTCTAAAAAAAAAAAAAAGTCTGTCCAATCAAAAACTGGTCTTAAATCATACATGTACACTACCAGTCAATTATTATATACATATACATATATAAACACAATATATATATAATTTTTTGTAATGTTTAAGAATCAATTCCTCAAATTACAGACTTTTTTACTTTTGCGTGATAAAAATATTTAGTTTTAGTTTAGTCATTTCAATTTTGTGTATATTAAGTTGCAAGTAGTAGTAACAGAAAAAAAACCCCACTGAATAGGATGGTGTGTCTTTTGACTGGTAGTGTATATATTTAGCCTTTTGTTTGTTGGGATGAACTAATCTATTGACCACGTGTGTCAAATACTACTTCCTGTTGATCTACCAAAAAGGAAAGATAAGGTTTGACAGGCCGAGACCACAGATCGATTGATAACCTTGACTGCATCCATCCCATTATTCCCCCCACATACGGCAGGTGCACATGCTCACCGGGTAACAACAAAGCCTACTTGGTCCCAGTGAGCAGTTATCGCTGATTGCATCCCTAACGCACTGAAAGGCTGCTCCCTGCATAAAAACGCCCTCAGACCTCCTCCCGCTTTGTTCAAATGGTGCTTGGCTTTCATCTGAATTCAGCTCACATAAAAAGACCTTTTAGGTGCGATGCCAATATTAACCAGGTGTAGGGTTTGAAGGGTTTGAAGGACACAGTGCCCTTGAAGAAAGAGGAGGTCCTTATTAAGCCTATGTAATGAAATATGTGATATGTGATGAATATGCAAAATGTAAATTATGAATGTGTGAGACTGTGCAAAGCTTTTGGGTATAAAAGTGGGTATAAGGTTTTTAGGGAAATGCAATTTACAAAATTATAAAAAATATATTTGTAAAGTTATGGAAAAAATATGAGCTTTTATTGGATCAATTACCTTAGATACTTTTGGTCATTTTTTTAGCTCAATGAAAAGCATTTGATCTGAATCTTTAAATTTAAGTTGGGCACTAAATCATAACCATCTGAGACACGTCCAGCACCTTGGGAGTGGTATTCCCTTCTCAGTTCTTAAAAACATTTTTTTTTTCTTTTTTTTTTTCTTTAATTGTTCATAACCATCTTAAAACTGCCAATAACTTTTGCACAAACTTGCACCTAATTCAGTTACAGATGTGGCGTGCACCTTCAGTAAATGAAAACAAAACAAAAACGTTTCGCCTCATATGAACCGTTATCAAAGTCCTCTAAACTTGTGCTTCCACATATCTGACTCCATCCCCCCCTCCTGCTCGAGGTTCACAGTTATCTTGTCGGTGTTCACCAGGGCGTCCTAGAGGGATGGGGAGAGAAAGGCAAAAAGGACACGATTCACATCCACATCACTACACCCCCTGCCTTGCTCAGAATTTTATACGGCTAAATTTAGCTGCACAACCGTGGGATTCGTCCTCAATTTTAACTCTTGAATGTAGGTTGAGGCTAATAGAGTCAAAACTAGAAATATTAGTTTGTGGAAGGAATAGATGTCCAAGTTTTGTAATGATTCATGTTTCATTAAAAACGTTTTGATGCAACTTTGATAAACTCATTTATTCTACTAAACTGCAATCACTGAGCAGTGTAAACGCGGACGGATTAAATTTGTATAAGCAGTGAACCCATATACTTAAATTGTATTCTAAGCACACAGTAAAGACCACACATGAAGGTGAGGCGCGATTATGCTAGTCCGAATGCCCTTCATTCAGTCCCTTGTCAGCTCAAAATTGACAAAACATAATTAACAATCCATAGTGAATCTCCAGTGTCGCTGATCCACTCAACTATAAATAGGTCTGACAGAAGTTTGTCACAAATTACTGTATCATTAGAAGTCTGGGGATGAGAGGCACAGATAGGGAGAGGTAACAGGGCTAAACCAGAACTGTCAAAGCAAATTTGTTCAGTGAAGGTCGTATGGTAAGCACCTTTTAATTCCTAGTAGCCCGACTTCTTTATATGCATCGAGAGGAACCGCAAAGTGCTACTAGATAAAGTCAAATATCTTCCTGAGAACAATAATTAATTAGTTAGAAAGTCACAAACAAGATAGAGTTTGTTGTGTAACACGCAAATAAACAGAAAAAACAGCAGTAGAGGAGCATCAAGAAATCATTATCATTACTTATCATTAACATGTAGAAGTCTCAGGGGGCTGAATTACATGGTTCAAGTTAGCTTGTTTAAAAGTGACATGAACCTTTTGACTACTATTGAGTCTCGCAGTTATAAAAAGGTCAACTATGTAACTTTTCTGGATATCTGCACTTGTCTATAAAGATGTAATTGCTTTGCCTGAAATGTTCCACAGAATGCCATTAAAAGTTACAAATTTGATCTGTGGAGAGGCAGCACTGCTCTCAGTAAGAATGCATGTTTGTTCCAGTCGAAGCAATAACACCTCTATTGAGACACGTATGTTGAAAATCTATTAGAAAAGTTACACAACACACCTAACTTCAAGTTAGTTTAACCATTGTTAAACTAACTTGTTTAGCCATTTTTGTGTCACTCACTTTGTTTTCTTGCGGATCTCCTCCACCAGCTGCTTGATGTGGTCTTCCATGAATTCAATCTTCTCCTGTTTCCGGGCCAGGGCCTTTTGTAGTCGCACAATCCGCTCAACCAGCACAGCCTTGTCCACCTCTGGAAAACTGTCCGTGAGAACCACAGAATGGCTCTCAGGTGACCGGTCCTCAACGCTAACACTGTGGCGCGCGTTCAAGGAGCCTTAATAAAAAATGGAATATAATAAATAAGTAATAGGCTGTATTTTTGACGTTTTAGTTATTACTACGTTGGAAATCATAGTGAAAAGGAGAAAATAAAACATAAAAATGATGTTACCGTTATGATGATTGATACCTGAAGAACTGGAACGACTGCCCATGCTGCTGGCGTCTCGGTCGCAGCCTCCATTTTCAACCTGCTCTAATTTTTTACGAGCTGAAAAAAACAAAAACAAAAAAATTCACATTTCCATTAATTTTATCTAAATATTGACAGCAATTATAAAATATTTACACGGTCAACTACCAGAATACCTTTCTTTTAAACTGATACTGATATTTTTTGGGCTGAATGTTTTTGGATACTGTTCAGACTCACATTGTTGTACATTGTACTCCAGGAGCTTTTTGAGTGAGGAGTGAAATGTGAACTGCAAAACTAATACAAGAATTAAAGCCGCTCGCGGCGATGATAGCCCTCGCCCAGTGCTCTTTAGCTCTTCCTGAGGCCACCAGGTGTGCTAAAGAGCTCCTCCCGGTGGGGGAAAAGATCGTTGACGTTCAAGTGGTCAAAAATGTGATCTATTCGTCGGAAAAAGAATAATAATAATAAAGAAACCCACGAAGAACAATACCCCTAACATGCCCCATAACATACATTTCAGAACATGCTACATGTGCAGCTATTTGGATGTGTTATATAAATGAAGTGGATTTAGATTTGAGGAGGATAGTATATTTTGCTCATTGCAGAGGACAATCCATTAGCAAACTATTAGCAGCCTTTGTGATTAGGTAAATGTACCAACTCATATTGTAAATATGAGTTGCAAATTTGATTCGGTTGAGATGTATTGTGTGTAGCCCAACAAATTATTTTAATTATAATTTAAAAAATGCATTATTAACTAGGCCTGTCACTATAACAAATTTTGAGGTATGATATATTGATGAAAATACTGACGATAAACGAAAATACTGCAACTAATTTATGCCACAGAACAATATCACAGCAGTTTTCTCTCAAAAATCTACTCTATGTAACAATTGTTAAAAGCAGGACCTACAATGAATTAATAGCAGAATGAAGCATTTTCCTTCTTAGGTTGCATCGACATTGTGAATAACGGTTATTTATTCAACCATTACAGCTAAAATGTTAGTACAAAAAAAAAATCTTTGTCAAAAATTCCCCCTCTAGTAGAAAGAAAAAGGACCCACGATAAATACTGACCACCAAAAACTATTGTTCCATTTGACATATATCGAAAAATCAGTCAATATAGTAATTATCGTGACAGGTCTATTTTAATACCATCAAATAGGAAGCAGAGAATGGGAATCCCTGAAGTACTTACTGATTCCACAAAGAAGACAGAGACTGAGAGCTATGCATAAATGATGATTTGTCTGAACTCACTGAACGTCTATTTGAATAACAGTATTTTCACAGAGCCCACCCTCAGCAAGCCTGCTCTTGAGCAAAACCACTTAAATGAATAGTCACTTGTCACATTATCAGCGCATCGACTTGATAAATGATTGGGCAACCCCCAAGGAAATTGTTCTGTCAGCCCGGCATGTCAGCTAATGTGTGAGGAGGGTCTGCTTCTATTGTGTAAGTTTTCCAATTATTGCTGGAATTCAGAACATATCATAACAGTCTATTGGCTAATTGGCAAATTAAAATGAATTCTAGGTGTGGTTTTAGAGACGTTCCAATATCAAAATTGAATGTTCATATTATTGTTACAAGAAACATCACAGTGTTACTGTTGTAAAATACATTACAAATGCAAAAAATATATAATCCCTCAGTGAGCAGTTTTGTAAGTTAAACTTTCAGAATGAAGTTAGAGACAAACAGCAAGCTAAAAAACAGATTATTTGAGTATGTATTACATTGTAATATTTGTTGTTTTTGCTTTTAAAATGATTACATTAGTTTAAAGGTGGTTCAACAAAACAAAAAAAAATCATGATTTTTGATCAATCAGCAACTTCTAACTTCCCTAGTGGTGATGCAAGGTCCTAAAAGCCCAATAGAAATTTCAGCTTTTCCTTTCTGATATTATTATAAAAACACTGTACATTACAATACAGAACTGCCTGTAATCAACATATTATTAAATGTAAAAACAATATATTACTTAAAATCAGAAAGTTCTACCTTATAAGGCCCAAATCTACAGCACTATTGTCCATTTATATTTTCATCTTTGCGTTTCTATGCCTTGATTATTTATTTAAAGCTATACTGTGTAACTTTTCTGGTAGAGAGTCCCTCACCTACTTTTCTAGATGTAAATGTTATCTTTTTTCCCTGGAATGTTCTATAGTATGGCATTTAATTTAACCATCTCTATGGAGACAAGCAACCACATCCACCATATCAACCATATCGTCAAGTTGCAGGTCAGATCTGTAGAGAAGTGGACCAACTCATTGTAATAATGCATGTTTTTGTGGTCGTTGTTTGTGTCATACTGTGGGACATCCCAGTTAAATCACCATGGAGATAGCCGACCCTCCACCAGAAAAGTTACACAGTGCACACTGCAGAATTGAGGCAAAAATGTTGAACTCATTGACTTGAATACAGGAGGTACAGCCCAATGAGGAGCTGCCAAATGGCTCTCACTGCTGCATAATCACAGAATCCCCATATGTGGCAGCATTAAGCCCCTAATGACACAGCCGTCTGCTGCATAGAGAGAAAACTGTAAAAGTGACATAAACAGTAGTTGTGCTGTGCTAACCGCTAACCTTGTGTGAGTTGTTTTGTCAGGTCCTTGATGTTGGCGGCTTGTTTCCGTTTCTGAGTCGTGAGCTCGTCTCTCAGCTCGTCCACTCGGGTTTTGAGCTGGGACACTTCTGTCTGCAGGGCGGCCCTCTCCTGCTCCAGACCCTGCACCTCCTGTCGTCTCAAAGCTTCCTCCTGTTTCAGATCTCGAGACTTAAGAGGACAGAGGAGAGAAAAACAAAGGCATTCATGCACACAGATCAAAGCTTGAAATACAGTTTAGGATAGAGTTATCAAATGAGTATTGATACTGATTATCAATATTTCTGACAAGTATCAATACAAAAAGAAAAAAAACTTGACCTTCACTGAACACTTTTAGAATGGTCTTGCTATCAGCTTTATCAGAACTAGTATAAGTCCACATGGTAACTTAACTCTTTTT
>KN490535.1:695-38784 GCA_000787155.1 Scartelaos histophorus
ATACTCGATACTCATAGCACAAACATAGCAGGATTTTGCTATGTTTTTTTTTTTTTTTTTAAACCACTGTCTGCTCAAGCTTAATGAGAAATATCCTCTTTTTAATGATCCAAATATGAATATGTCAAGTGTACTGTACTTACAATAGTGCTACTACAACTATTACAACAGCTCCTAATACTACAACCACTACTACTTCAACTCCCACTACAGTTACTACTACACCACACTATAACTACAACTACTAGGCCTTCTGCAACTAGTACTACTACCACAACTACTACTCCAATCACTACTCATACTACAACTATTACTACAACTACCACTACACCAACCACTACAACTTCAACCACGACTACTACTGAAACTAGGTTTGTAAATACTATAACTACTACACCACACTACAGCTACAACTACTAGGTCTACTACAACTGGCACAGGTACAACCACAACCACTACTAACACTATCACTAATGCACCATACTACAACTACTAGGCCTACTATAACTAGCAGGACTACAACCACTACTACTACCATAACTACTACTCCAACCAGCACTACTACAACTATTAGGTTTGTAACTACAATACACCACTACACCACACTACAACTACTAGCATACTATAACTACTATAACTACTACTACTACTACTACTACTACTGCTTCAACTACTTGGATTGTAACTAATATAACTACTATACCACACTACAACTACTAGGCATATTATAACAAGTACTACTAGTACTACCACAACTACTACCACTACTACTACTACTACTACTACTACTACTACTACTACTACTACTACTACTACTACTACTACTACTACTACTAATACTAATACTGCAAATACTACTACTGGTCCTGTATGAGCTGCACCCAGAGCACCGGAGTGCCAGATAAGAGCAGTGACTGTTCACACTGGCTCTCCTCATGTGTCTGCAGCACTGACTGTATAAACAATATTTATTACATACAGTTTATGGTCTGGAGACTTTATCGTGTAACTTCTGTTCAGTTTGGAAAAGCATTTACAGGGAAGGAACCTGCTCAATATCCTGAAAATACCATTGGAATTTTGTGTTGTAAAACGTCAACACTTCTATGACCCCTTGTGGACAAACCTTTGTAATACAGGAGAATAATGTGTGGTTATTCTAACGGTAATTCTCAAAACAGAGTTGCTATGAAGCTTAGTCCTGGTTTAGCCTTGATTTAGTTCTGCTTCAGTCCCAGTTTTGTTGTGCTTTACTTTTGGTTTAGTTCTGCTTCAGTCCCAGTTTACTCCTGGCTTAGACATGGTTTATACCTCATTGTTTTAGTCCTGACTTAGTCCTGGTTTAGCTTAGGCCTAGTTTATACCTGGTTTAGACATGGTGTAGACCGGTTTAAGTACTAGTTTATTTCTGGTTTAGCCCTGGTATAGTAGTGGTTTACTCCTGGTTTAGACCTAGTTCAATCATGGTTTAGACCTGGTTTACTCCTGGTTTAGACCTAGTTCAATCATAGTTTTGCCCTGGTTTAATCTTGGTTTAGGTATTTTCATCCTGCTTTAGACCTAGTTTAGTGCTGATTTAGTCCTGGTTTAGATTTGGTTTAGCCCTGGTTTAGACCTAATTTAGTGCTGGTTTAGACCAGGTTTAGCCCTGGTTTAGTCCTGGTTTAGACCTAATTTAGTGCTGGTTTAGACCAGGTTTAGATGTAGTTTAGTCCTGGTTTCAACTTAGTTTAGTTCTAATTTAGTCCTGGTTTAGATGTAGTTTTGTCCTGGTTTAGACCTCGTTTAGTTCTGGTTTATACCTGGTTTAGAAATACCTTGTTATAGATTTTGATACCAAGATTTTAAAAGTCATTTTAGTTCTAAACAATAACAATTGTTTGTTAAACCATGTCTTATCTTACACTAGTTCAGATAAAACTGTTAAAAAATGTCACATTTTATCCACTTGATGTGACTTTTTAGTATTGATACCTGCTCAAATAAGAATAGTTTCCAGACCAGTTTTAGTATCAATTAGTATCTGACTTTCGATTCTTTTAACGACCCTGGTTAAAATAAGATGACTTTCAATATACTGCAAAGTCAATCAAATTATAACAACAATGGCATAATTAAAAGAGTGAATAAAAACACAAAAGGTGTTGACAAGAAGATATGAGCAGGTCCTCCTCAGACTGACATGCCAGAGGTGGAGCAGAATACCTCACCTGTGAATCACCGCGTGTCTCTAACCTCTCACCTCATTCTACACTGAAGAGGCATCGGGAGTCTAACCCACAACCTCCAGCTCAAGAGGCATCAGGAGTCTAACCCACAACCTCCAGCTCAAGAGGCATCAGGAGTCTAACCCACAACCTCCAGCTCAAGAGGCATCAGGAGTCTAACCCACAACCTCCAGCTCAAGACACATCAGGAGTCTAACCCACAACCTCCATCTAAAGAGACATCAGGAGTCTAACCCACAATCGCTTTATTAGTTCACAGGACTAAACCAGGACTAAGCCAGGGCTAAGCCAGGACTGAGCCAGGACTGAGCCAGGACTGAGCCAGGACTAAGCCAGGACTAGAAAGATCAGGAGTCTAACCCACAACCTCTTTACTAGTTCAGAGGACTAAACCAGGACTAAACCAGAACTAAACTAGTACTATGCCAAGCCTAAACCAGGACTAAACCAGTACTAAGCCAGGACTAAACCAAAACTAAACCAGGACTAAACCAGACCTAACCCGGGACTAAACCACTATTAATCCTGGACTAAACCAGAACTAAACCACCACTATGCCAGGACTAAAACAGGACTAAAACAAGACTAAACCAGGACTTAACCAGGAATAAATCAGGACTCTAAAGACCTGGAGTCTAACCCACAACCACTTTACTAGTTCAGGGGACTCTTGACAAACTAATAAAAGACACATGTGACTTAGAGTCTGTCTCTAATTCTACACATTCTGCTGCTGCTAAAATCTAATTTTATGCCAGATGCCCTCCCTGATGCTACACTCGACAATTCCCCAGGACACAGCTGGGAGAATGTCGTCTTTCTTTGAGCTAATGGAATTTCACATTTTTGTCATTTTTACACCAAACTCTAGGGCTAAACCAGCTCTGAGGGAATGATCCCGCCTTATGCTTTTTACCACAGGCCCAGGGCTCATTCTGGCGTTTCTGTCCTGTATTTTAGAACATACATACCTCAAATGTTTGGATATGAACAAAAACAAAAAGTTCACTCACATGTAAATGAAAAGCACAAATCTGCACAACATAGTAAGTTAATCACAATCAAACAAGTTAATCACAATCAAACAAAAAATATCTAAAGCTGTAATTTAAATGAAATGTCATTCTTGGATTAGTTTGTCAATTCAGAGTGTTTTTGTAAATTGTTGAAAATGCGAACTTTGAAAATCTGACCACAAGTGCTTCACACAAAAATCACAATTAGATATTTCTCCAAAATTGTTCAGCCCCACAACATGGTTTAATCTGGAACTTAGGCTGGACAAAAAGACGGTTCTAGGACAGAAACAGAGAGACTGAACCGGGTTTGGACACAGAGGATGGGACAGATCAGAGGACAGTGAGGACAGTGGAGACAGTGGACACAGTGGACACAGTGGACACAGTGGACACAGAGGACAGAGTCATGTGATGATGTTTGAGTGGATTTAACCCCTTGCTGGTCATTTGTAAAAAGGACAAAACAAAGTGTGACCTCTACAGCTGCTGTTTCTGGAGCTACACTTGGTCAAAGACCAGAGCACAGAGCTGGACTTCCTCTGAAGATTTCAGAATAAAAGCACAAAGATGCACATCCACACCTAGATCCATGATCCACACTAGAGACGTCTCTGGCTCATTAGACCAACTCCCCACTGAAACAGTAGAGCACTGGTTAGCACACAGGGCTCACAACAACAAGGTCCCCATTTTACTGATGCACCGCACAGAGCAATGGCGGTAATGCAACTTTCTGGATATAAGTTACTGTTAAAACTCCACAGAAGAAAAAAGCCATTCCTCTCCTTGTGTCTCCTTGAGGAGTCCAGTTTCACAATCAAATACCTGTGGGTCAGGTCTGCCCAGAGTGCCTAACACTTACACAGGAACCATGTGGCCTAAGCTAACTGATACTCTTTTAAATGACACCGTAATGTGGAAAAATAAAAAGTCAATGGAAAATGCTGGCAGTCACTTAATGTTCCTATATTACAAATAACATTTGAACAGATTTAACTTTTTGTGCATTACACAGATGCATAGTACTATTCCACAGTAATACATTTAGGCATCTCAAAGTCTCAGCATTCGTACTTTGCAGCTGATGGCATCAACGTTCCCAGATCATAGTCACAGGTTAGAAAGCAAAGGTTTTTCATTCCCCATGGATTCTATTGAAGTCACTCTCACCTTTTAGTTGAAAATCACACTAAACAAGACCATTAACGCTCGGAGTTATCACAGAAAAATGAAATGTGTTAAAATCCTTTGTATACTCTTGAGTGTTCAGTCAGATAATTAAAAAAATGTTTTTGCCTGTGTTTGGTAATGTGTGCATTGAGTCACCATGTTAACTGACTCCACACACATACATGTGCTACTCCCCCAGTGTGGTCACTGCAAATGACCGATATATAGTAATTAATAACTAACTAAATACATAAATAAATAAAATAAAAATCTGGAAAAAAAAACAAAAAACAAAAAAAAACAAAACTGTAGCCATATCATGGTTAATTTAAAAGTTCCCGTGGTTGATGATCGATCACCCAATCAGCGCGCCCGTGTTTAATGGGTTTATTATTCATTTAATTTATCCAAGCTTTTATTTGTATTTTGTATCATGAAGTATAATAAGTTGTTACTGTAAAAATGTTGTTCTAGATACTCTAGATATTTTAAACGCATAGGTTTCATAGACGCTTTTACATGTGCTTTTATCGTGCCTTTTATTATGTCCTGTTCCGGCTCTGTGCGTGCGTAATGACGCAGCTGTGTAGTTTCACTCACCATCTCGATGATCCGCGTCTTCTTTCCCGCTCGCTTCTTTTTGGCCACGATGTACTGCGCCAGGACCACCCCTCCGAACAGCGCGCACATACTGGCACTTGCCGCAGCTCCCACCTTCACCACGGCCGCTCGGTCCATTTTGTACCCGGCCTGCGGAGCTCCGGAGCCCGCTGTCTCTGCTCCTCTGCCCGCTGAGCAGATCCACAGCGGCGGGTCTTCCGGTTCTGTGACAGCTCCAGATCCGCTGAGGCAGGAGGGGCCACCCGGGCGCGCATTTACGCACTGATAACTTATCTTTAGCTCAGCCATTGTTAGAATAACCCAGTTTTAATTTTAACAAAATTAAATGTTATGAAAAATATCTCCCAAATAATAGTTTTAGAATATGAAAAAAATATATTATTATTATTATTATTATCAGCAAATTGGGGACAAAATGACCATTGAAGTGCCTAGCAATCTTTGTGTCTGAAATGTGTATGTAAAATATTACACTGTACCTTAGCCTTATCTATCTAAAACATTGGATGGGCTATGGTTAGATTAACGGAATAGAAAGTTTAAATTATTTTTATGACACATACTCTACTGTTCTGTGTTGTTAACATGTTCAGTGCAATTAACAGCGTTGCTCACTTTGGAATCTGTGAGATCCTTCTGGATTTAGCTGGACCTTTTTCCAGATCTGAGCTTGGTCCTGCTCAGGAGTAGCTAGCTGAAGGAATAGTCTTTGCATGTTTTCAGTGTGTAGGGTGTTACGTAGTGACCAGGATCCTCTGAGATCCTTACATCTGTTATTCAGACCCATAAGTGTCACCAGTCTGATGCATGTAAATGACAGTGAACCTTATGTGGGTGAGCAAAGGTTTTCAACAACACTATTTATTATATCTGTTACATCATTATGTTCAGAAGTAAGGCAGAACTTCAAGAAAGAGGCAGATAAAGTATGTTGAAACCTTTAATTTAAACTTTTAAATAATAAACAAAAGTACTGAATGAATGGAACGCTTATCCTGATCTGGGTGCAAGCTAGTTTAGGTCAATATACACTTGGATTCAGAGATCCAGTGGGTTTCTCTGGCTGTGGAGTAAGATGAGCATTTTAAACAAAGAGAAACTAGATAAAACAAGTAAACAAGTAGAAAAATCTGGACCTCACAATGTAAACAAATCCGAAAACTTGAATACATTGAATAAACCATTAAATTGCAGGGTTGTAGTGAGCTAATTCAGTCACATGGGGGCGCTGTGTTTTGGGGCATCACTCCACAGGTTTGATCCCTTTGTCCTCCTCCAGCGCTCGGAGTGTCTCGTCCCACTGAGTGAACTGTTTCGACAGCAGGAACATCTGAAAGTACAAAGACACTCGCATGAGCTCTATCTGCAGTTTAAAGGCCTATACTGAAACTATTATTACTATTACTATTATTATTATTACTATTATTATACTACGATTTATTGTACTTGTACAATTGTAATGACAATTTTGGTTTAAATGCATGTTCTCACTTAGTTGGTGGCAGCTGAAGAAAAAAATACTTTCTTGCTCAAATATCAAATATGTAACTCTGAGATGAATTTTCAGCTAAGGCCTGTAGCAGACTATAGAACTTCTTGGTTGACCAAAGATGATACTGAATCTCCGTGTAAACTGCACTCACACCTGCAGGAGTGCATGCAAAAACTACTATTAATACAGAAAAAAAACAATATCTAAAATCTACTAGTCGACTAATGCAAATTTAGGTGAACCAAGACTCCATCAGTCAGTAAATGGACAATTACACAACTAGACACTACTTTTTAAATGACGAACTTACAACAAAATAGACTAATATTAAATGTCTGTTCCTGCTTAAACACCTCTTTACAGTAAAAATACAGTCCTTCAGACGTCTGGCTTTGAACACAAAAATGCAAAAGTACCATTTTGTTGTATTCGTCAAAGAGTTTCTTCACCTCCACAGCCTGGGCATCACTCTGGTCCTGTTCGTGAAACAGATTTAGTAAAAAAGACGCCTAAATATAGAATTGATTCAAACTTGAACATTAAGAGGCACCTGCTGTTTAATGTGGATCTGGGACAGACGCTGTAGTTTTGTGGCATGCTCTGGAACGTCTGAAAACACAAAAGTATTTTTGGTCAAATTAAATAAAGATATAGATGTTCAAGATATGAGATATTTAAAAGAAGAAAAGAAGGAGGGCATTAGTCAAATCACAGGCCAGACTCAAACCCAAACAGGCAAACAGAATATTGATTTGTTTGCTTGCTCAAATTTATCAGTCTATTATTTTCTACAACTTGGAAGGAGAAGATCTCAGTAAACACAAAAACTCAAATGTCTATGAATGAGGTAAAAAACAGCTGCAAAAGTGTTTTCAATAAGAGACCTGTGCCTAAAGAAGTGAAATCAGCTTGATGAGTCTTATTTAGAATACACAATGATTTTGTTTCTCTAATCTTTAAACTGCTTGTAAATAAATGGTTACATTTGTTATTTTAATCTCTTAATCCTGTAAAATAGAGAAGACTCAAACCACTGGCAGTTCTGATACAAAATTATTATAGCAATGACTGGACATTCATCGGAGGTCTTTCTTTCTTCATAACAAATGATTAATATTAATATGAATCCATATTAACTAATACTATGATTTCATATAATCATATTAGAGTTCAGTGGGTTGTACCTCTGATGTAGGTGCTGTCCAGCAGCGGCTGCAGAGTGTTCACCTGCTCCAGTAATGCTGCCTGAGAGGTCAGAAACTCCTCCTCTGTGAAACAATGCATGAAAATAAAGACATCTTCAATATGTCTTAACTGTTTTCTTTAGTTTGAACTAGTTAATTTTTCATGTTTGTCCTTTGACTGATCAATAATTTTTTAATTATTGTTACACAAAATCTGTATAAATAAAAAGTATCATTATCATAAACCATAAAATGCCTGAGATCTGTTCAGAGTATCGGTCTGACCTGCAAGGATGAACTCCAGCTTCATGGTGTCTGGGAGTGAGATATGATCTGTGAACTGAGGGTCCAGATACTTCACCAGGTCCTCGACTGGAAACAACACAAATCAAACATGTGAAACCCACCTATGAAATTATGTCAACCTTCAGCTTGGTATTGTACATTACACATTTTATAAATAATCATTGAACTTAATTTGTTGTTCTCAGGTGGGTGTGATTTTCATCTGTAAAAACATATGGATTCATTGCTGGTTCTCTTCTTAAATAGTGAATTAGTTATATTCTCCTGTATTCGTGTGAAAAGGTATGACGTGGACTGACTCTTTTTGTGCAGGATCTTGACTCGCTCTCGTTTGTTGGCTGTTGAAGCCAGAGCCGTCTGGATCCTGGAGATGGACTCTGTACACTGTGGAGACAAAGAGACAGGCTTTAATTTTACTGCATGTTTTGGTTAAAACATACTGTGGCTTTAAACGTATCAAATTATTTTGGGATAAAATATCTTTTAGTGATCTTCTAGTTTTCATTTAATGTCAGCATTCTTCTGGAGGGCAATGCTTATATCACTGAGAATAAAGCAGCTCTTGTTTTATCAATGAGCCCTTGATTCTGTTGAAACAAGTCTGAGCAGTGGAAAAGTCTGAAGACATTCAATTTGGCTTTAAAATAAATAGAAAGAAAACGAAAAGTGTCAATGGCATTCTAGTTAAGTGAGGTTAAGATATAGTAACAAATCATTTACAACCTGAATGGAATTAAATTAATGTTTATAAGTCAAGACGTGCTTTGAGGGCAAATATAGAAATTGTACAGTCAACTGATGTCTCATATCTCTAGCATTTCATGTGAAATCATCTTGTATAAAATAGCATTATATTCAAAGACAAAAACAAGTCACTACAGTTTAAAAGAAACTTACATGTTAAAAAAAACCCAGATTCAGAACCAAGGCTATGGAGCGAAGCGTCGTTGTGAAAGGAGTTAATTTATGGAACAGACTTGACAGTTATAAAAAAGGATCAAGTACAATGATGGAATTTAAAAAAAATATATACCAAATCCAGTGCAATGCGTATGTGTGAAAAAGAAAACTATGTTGCGCATAAAAGCGATTATCTCTGTTTGGAATTAATTAATTAATTGTGATTAAAATGAAATGTTTTCATCAGTGTTCTTTAGTGTTTATGTGTCAAGGGGCAGATAACATAAGATGACTCTTCTTTCTGCTCCTTTTCATTCATGTCTTGCATGTTTGATGTTGTGACACTGTAAGTGTCTTTTTTATACTTTTATGAATGAAATAAACAAGCAAATAAAACAAATAATCCTGTAGGGCGTTGACGGCGTTAGCATCACTGTGCTAACCATCGGCGAACCCACCCTTCTCTCATTTTAAACCCACCTTCACCGGCTTCCCACTTTTACTCCTCTTGTCACCGTAAACTCGACTCTCCAGCGCCTGCAGCCGCGTTTCCAGATCGTTCGTGTCCATTTTCCACGATTTTCCACCTCAAAATGAAGAAACAAAATAAGCACAGCGCATCGGCTACATACGTCATCCAGACGCGACAGCGCTCTCTGATGATGATAGACGGTGTCCTATCGCCCATCTTTCAGGAAGCTAAGAGTAACACAGCGAGAAAAGTGAGTATTTCCAGCTCTTATTTCAAGCTATAACCTCAGAATTTACAGATTTCAAAAGGAGAGAACCCGGAGCAGCAGATCTGACTGATATATGTGTATCTCATAGAATGTTTTGGACAGAAAAGTGGGCTCAGTTAGCCTGCGAGCTAAAGTGAGATTTGGCTGCGCAGTTTGACAGGTGACAGCGCTACTTCCTCCAATGTTTTGCTTTATTTCTATGTAAAACTGAAAGTACAGTTTTTGAGAATTGTGCATTTTATTGTTATGAATAGAAAATGACTGATGAGAGTAATATTGAATGCAAAAACAATAACTGATGTGAATTTAAGTTATTTATAAAGATTTTGAAAGGAGCTTGTTGAATTATTGTTGGAGCTATTAGTTACATGTTATTCACTTTTTATAAATGGTCTGTTTTCATTGAAAAGCGTCTTAAGAATTGTAGAAAGGTTGAAGAAACAGACTAAGGCTGGGTATCTTTAAGATACTGCCGATACGATAAATACCTCAATACATAGGCCACAATACAATACTGTAGAGGAGAAAAGCAACGATAATAAAACAAATAATAATATCACTTTCTTAATAATAAGTGATCATAAAGTAACCTTAAACAAACTAGACAAACTAACTTTGCAAAACTAACTAAATAGAGCTCAACCCCTTTTGCTTGGCATAGTTGATCTCTCGACTCCTACTGGTTCTCTGTCTGGCCACTCAGGGAAAAAAAAAAAAAAAGAATAAGTGTAAATAAATATCCATCCATCCATCCATCCATTTTCTCCCACTTAATCCGGCTGGGTCACGGGGGCAGCTCTGCCCATTACTCTGTGCACCAGACCCAGACCCTTATGAACCCCTCTGCAGGTGGTGAGCCCACAGGAGGGAGGAACTCCCCGACGATCCCTGATTGTAAACTGTAAATAACTGTAAATAAATAATTCAGGCTTATATTAACAAAAAAGTGTGTGGCCAAATAAGAATATAAGTCTAAATAAAAGAATTAAATTAATCCATGTGTGCTGTGTTTACCTTAATGATTACTGAAATGAAATAATACTAACACTGGAGTGGTGGCAGTACATAGCCCATGATACATTGATTGTGCACTTTTTTGTTAGATGCAATATATTTCGATATGGTTCAGTAAAAATGAAAGCTAAATCATGGCTCTGATACTAAAGTCTTTGCTAAACCACTTCTTGTGCAAAGTTAGTATGAAACACAAACATTTTATTCATCATAACAGTGAAAATATCAAATGTATTGCATAAACGAGTATCCTTCCTCCAAACAAGGAATAACACTGTAGCGCTGTAACAAAGTAAAATATACAAAAAGATTATCTTGGCGATATATTGATATGGCAGCCCGCGATAATGATTCTGTATTGTCACAATACAATATGATGTAATTCAGTCTTACAAAAGTCTGTTCCAAGTTTTATTGTATCTATTCCCTATTAGAAGAGCACTGTATGTTTTATGACCAGGGTTCATTTCACAGAGGGTCCATCCATATGAAATCAGCTGCTCTCGGATTTGGCTGAAAAAAATTACCAAATGAAAGAATCTAAAATTTTAGCTCAATCCCTTCAGTCCTTCCTGAATTATGGCCCGTTGAAATTTTGGGGCCATGCCCACTTTTTTGGAAACCTTAATTTATAATAGAGACCATAACTTAAAGAAATAGAGTTAAGAAGCTGAAGCATTTTTTCATAATTTTATAGGGACTTAATAGTTTACTTTTCTCAAGGATTAATTACACTTTTCCAAGCAATTTCCAATTGTCTCCCCTTATAACAAACAACTGATGTTTGAGGCAATTAAAGGTAATTTAACCTGGCTAGAAGGTGGAAAAATACCTAAGCTTTACCAAAAATTACATGAGAGCTCATTTTCAAAAATTCAGTTTAAAATGAAAGAAGTTAATAGTTGATGTTTTTATTACTTTAAAATAATCAGAATGAGCCATAGTTTCTCTGGTATCTGTCTGTGAACAAAAAGGTAAAATTTGGTCTGTGACCATATTTGGGACTCCACATCATCCACATGGATGTTAAGAAATTTGAAATTTGCAGCTCACAGCACCCACTCCATAATAAAGAAACCACAGATTTAGAATCTATGAGCCACCCAGAATCTGTAAAAAGTAATATTAAGGTTTCTGAAAAAGTGGGTATGGCCCCAAAATTGAGCTAAAATTTCAGATTTTACTATTTGGTAATTAATATAATAATAGAATTTTTTTTCAGCCAAATCTGAGATGGCTCATAGAAGATGGCACTTTTTAAACAGGTTCAAGAGCATTCACAGAGCACTGTCAACACTGAAATCTGAACTGATAAACGAGTACAAGAGTCCCATGCATTTCTGTGTTTGATTGATATTTAGTTCCTTCATGTGGCATATTTATATAGAAGTGGACTAAGGGAGTGTGATGTCACCTACAGCGTTTGGTTCCAGCCAAATGAAGCTCACCTAGGTTAGCAGTTATAGGAGCAGATTTGGAGTTGAGTTCCTTGATAGGAATGGATTTACAGACAAAATAGCAAAATAAAAATACCAGAATCATGTAGAGCAGCTTAATACAAACATTTTAAGACCAAAATGACAAGACTTATAGCATGTTCATGTATAGTCTGTGGTCATACTGAAGGGAGTCCTGCCAAAGATAAGACGCAATATGTAAAAAAACCCTCAAAACTACAACTACAACTGCAATTCGAATGGGTGCAATCAACAAATCACAAAGGGTGCAATATTTGAAGCACCACAATTTCCTCCACAAAAGTGAACTTTTAACAGAATTCTAGTATTATCAAAACACGAATTACAAATCGTATCAATCTCCAAAAAATCTCAATTAGACATTTTACCAAAATCATGTAGCTTTACACAAAAGCCGGCGCTCCGGTTCTATAACCTCTCATTGTGTTGGTTGACAGCAGCAGTCTCCGGGCGTCAGATCTTGTTTGGAGACCTGGTTCTGCATGTACCGCTGGGAGCAGGAGCTGAGGCTGAACCATGGCAGATGACAAAGACGTTCTAAGGGACGTTTGGCACGGACGCATCCCCGCCTGCTTCACCCTGCACCAGGACGAGGTCACTGAGAGGGAGGCTGAGCCCTACTACGTGAGTGCAGCTCACAGGAGATTGGGGTTATGGCAGAATGTATTCAATTACTATTTTGACTTATTGGTTAATATATGAACGATGGAACTAACATTTTTAGGGTCAGTATTTATTTTGTGTACATTTTCTTTGCACCCTTGGGAAATTTGTGGCTGACAATTTTTTGGCTACATGATTTGAGCCCGTTAACAGATGAAAATCAGGTACTAAAGTGTTTCATTCTGCAGTTTATGTTTAAGTGTTTTTAACAGTATTGTAGATTTAGTTTTTTGTGGTTAAATCTTCTCTTGGGTTATTGTGTCAGCGGCATAAATGACTTTGAGTATCACTGTTTATTGTCTATATTTACTTGAGCAATATATCGCACTTCAGAAGGTGTTATTGTGACAGACCTAGTGTAATGTGCTCTAGTTGCCTCTGTCCCTCTGCAAACCAGTCACAATAACTACTTAATTGACTTATTGTTCACACACATAGCAGTCTGAAAAAGACATCTTGAGACTGCTCTGGAATTCACTCTGATAACTAGAATCTCATTGCATATGATCACTTGGTTTTTGAGGGAAATTGAGCATTTGGGATATTGTAATTTGATTTCTCTAACCAGTAGATCATATTTCCCTCAGTTGTGAGGGAAGATGTTATATGCTATAGTACTGCTATATAGTTTTCTCCTAGAGCAGCTTAAACACTTTAAGTGGAGGCTCTGACAGAAAGGACATGAGGAGTGGAACCACAACCTTTAACTTAAATACTACAACTATTCTAAAGCCTACTGAAGGGTTGATGCTAAACTGTGTGAAAGTTTTTGGGCTACTCAGCACATTGGGTTTTGGAAGCACTCTTTCAGCACCCCCTGTTGCAGCCTGTGGTAAAACACATCCTAATACAGGGTACACGTGATAAAACTTTTGCAGACATGTCATAATTGATGTATCTTCTAGCAGATGGTCGTGAGGATAAGAAACCTTGATCAAAAGAGTCAAATTTCTCAGAAAACAGAATAGAGCCTGAAACATATGTGAAAATCCCTTTCTTTATGTTTTCTGAAGCTTACTTTTAACAGAACGTGCTGCCATGTGGTGTGTTTTTCATTTTTTGTATACATTTCCACTCTTTGTTTTCCAGCTGCTGTTGCCCCGAGTGAGTTACTTGACTCTAGTGACAGACAAAGTTAAGAAACACTTCCTCAAAGTGATGAGAGCCGAGGATGTGGAGGAGATGTGGTTCGAGTACGAGGGAACGCCGCTCAAATGGTCAGAAACTGAAATATTTCACTGATCTGTTTATAAAGTGCTTCCGACTGCAGTTACCAGGTTTCACCACATGGCTTCAGTGTTGATCTGTTGTACATGGTTAAACTTGATGGTTTCAGATTTTACAGTGGAGAAATTCACTTATTAAAGATTTTTGTGCACATTAGGTCAGCTAATAATTTCACTACCTAACAGAAGAAAAAAAAGGAAGGAAAAAAATAAGATATCTTCTCCTTACCAAATCTAGCTCAAGATCTGGAGATGGTCCCACTGTTCCTGACATGTTTAACCCAGAGACTGACAGATGGGTCAAATGCAGAGGATGCATTTCTCTATTTGGACAATTAAGTAGATCTTCAGTAACCTAACAAACAAATGAGCATTTATTGTAGCTGTGAAACATTTATAATGATGTTGTCAAACATAAAGTACAGGAATGAATAATACTGAAAAAGCCTTAAAATAATAATGTTATATTTAACTAGTGCACAGCAAATCCTCTTCATGATTTTTGTGTGTTTTCTGTGCAAAGGCATTACCCAATCGGAGTCCTGTTTGACCTCCATGCCTCGAGCAGCATCCTGCCCTGGAGTATCACTGTGCACTTTAAGGTATTGGTCTTTTCTTATATATTCTCTTTACTTAAAGATTGCATTTTTAATAAAGTATAACTGAAGTTTAAGTCAAAGGATTTTCTAATGGGAGCAGGAAGAAACTCTTATTTATTATCACAATAACATATGTTTGGTGGCACAGTGTCACTTACGCTTCACAGTTTGTTCTCTCCATGTCTGGGTGGTTTCCTTCTTCTATCCAAATATACACAATAGGTGAAATCCTCCATCTAAGGTAGTCCTGACGAAGACTAGCTCAATATCTGGAGATGGGTCCCACTGCTTGTAATAACAGCCTTAATAAATGTCATTTCTCGTTTGTCAGAATTTCCCGGAGCGCGACCTGCTGCACTGCCCCTCCAACTCTGTGATCGAAGCTCATTTTATGTCGAGCATTAAAGAAGCTGACGCCCTGAAACACAAGAGCCAAGTGGTGAACGACATGCAGAAGAAGGACCACAAACAGCTGTGGATGGGCCTGCAGAACGGTACTCAACCAGGACTAAAACAGGACTAAACCAGGATAGAACCAGGAGTGAACCTTAACTAAGCCAGGGACTGACCCAGGACTAAAACAAGACAATATTTAGTCTATGAGTATTGACTCCTTTGAAATATTGTTCCAGCTTGCATGTATTGAACGATGAGTCACTTTAGTATTTATCGTGACAGACTTTTCCAGACTTTTAATCTTGCGGCCCATTTGTGCAGTGGCGCAGTTGAATCAGAAATAGCAGTGAACAGCAGTTGTTTCTTTTCTCTAAGTGTTTATGGAGCTGAGTTTGATCAGAGGTTTTGCATTGTGTGGGTTCAGAGCAGCTGTCAGAGAGGGTTAAAGGTGAACGATGCAGAAACACCCCAAGCGAATGTGATTCTAGTGCGCAAGAATATTCACAAGACACGCGTAATGACTGTTTGAATAGGTTGCTTTCACGTGACATCAGCATAATGTAGAGGGTAAGACAGAGCTGGAGGACCGGTCAGAATTCTATGGTGTCATTTGTTTAACTGTCAGATTGCGGATTTGTTGACTGGGTTCATGTCTCTGTAATTACTGGGTCTATCCACATGAAACCAAAACCAGCCCAAGTTCTGCATAGTTTCTGTCAACTTCACTTTTGTTTATTCAAGTAATCTTTTCACAGCAGCTTCAGAAAGTGGTGCCATTATTCAACCCCAAAGACTTGATTGTTGTCAGCTGAAAGGACTTTAAGCCTTGAGATTAATATGGAGAATATATATCTTATGATGACTTAAATTTCTTTCAGCAGACAACAATCACGTCTTTGGGGTTGAACAATGGCACCACTTTCTGAATCTGTTGTGAAAAAATCATTTCACTTTTGTTTATTTATACTGAAAGAGAAGACGTTGAACTTTGTGCCGTTTTTCAACAAATCTGCAATAGACTTGTGCCCCGTGCTCCATCCCCGTGGAGGGATGCTTGTGGGTGCAGGCTTCGTGATCTTTCCTCCTGCCCGGCAGAGTTGTTAATGTGTTTGGAGCAGGTCATATTTAGCACAGTCAAGTCTGAAGTGACACATTCCTCAAGTCTCTAAATGAAACTTGAAATAAAAACAGCAATTAACAGTTCACTGCAACACATGTTTGAGCCATCGTGATAAACTGAACCAGGATTCGACCAGGACTTAACCGGGACTATGTACAGGCTGGACTAGGACTGAAGCAGGACCCAAACAGGACTCGACCGGGATTCGACCGTGACTCGACCAGGACTGAGGCTGAAGCAGAACTAAGGACAAACTAAGACTAAGGCTGGACTAGGACTGAAGTAGGATCAGGTCTGAATAGGACTGAAGTAGGATCAGGTCTGAAACAGGACCAGGATTGAACCAGGACTGAAGCAGGACTTAACCAGGATTTAATCGGGACTCAACCGGGACTGTTCCTAGGCTGAATCAGGACTGAGACTGGACCAGGACTGAAGCTGGACTAGAACTGAATCAGAACCCAACCAGGATTCAACCCGGACTCAACCAGGACTATATACCAGGCTGGACTAGGGCTGAGGCTTGACCGAGCTGAGGCTTGACCGGACTGAGGCTTGACCGGGACTGAGTCTTGACCGGGACTGAGGCTTGACCGGGACTGAGGCAGGACCAGGACTGAGGCAGGACCAGGACTGAGGCAGGACCAGGACTAAGGCAGGATCCAACCAGGATTCAACCAGGACTTAACCAGGACTATACCCAGGCTGGACCAGGGCTGAGATTGGACAAGGACTGAGGTTGGACAAGGACTGAGGCTGGACTGAGGCTGGACTGAGGCTGGACTGAGGCTGGACTGAGACTGAGGCTGGACCAGGACTGAGGCTGGACCAGGACTGAAGCAGGACCTAACCAGGATTCAACAAGGACTCAACCAGGACTATACCCAGGCTGGACCAGGACTGAGGCTGAACTGGGACTGAACTGGGACTGAACTGGGACTGCACTGGGACTGCACTGGGACTGAACTGGGACTGAACCGGGACTGAACCGGGACTGAGCTGGGACTCAAATCAAATGGGACTCAGAAGTGAACTGAGACTAGAATTGAACTGAATTCATAAAATAGGCTTGAGGTAAGTACTAAACTAGTGCCGAAACGTCATCACTATACAAGGAAAGTACCAAGAATAACTAGGACTAAACTGGACTGATCCAGGACTAGACCAAACCAGACCTAGAACCCAGGACTTAAAAAACCTAGGACTTAAAAAAAACTTAAATTAGGACTCAGTAAGGATCTGGCACAAGCCACATAAAGGCATCTGGTGTTAGAAAGTTCTGAGTTATCTCGTGGTGAACTTTTATTCATTATGTGTGTTTCGTTTACATTTCATCTGTTTTTATTTTCAGATAAATTTGATCAGTTCTGGGCGATGAACAGGAAGTTGATGGAGTATTCCACAGAAGATGGAGGTTTCAGATACATCCCCTTCAGGATATACCAGGTACTGCACACATCTGCTAATACTAATAAATACTTTGCAGCTGATATCATCAACTGTGGGTACTATTCTATCAGAAGCTCTGTTTGACTTTAATCAGAGTTTGTTTTTTTTTTAGTTTTCAGACTATCTTACAACCTTTTTTGTAGTTATTTCTAAAATGTCATTGCTGGACATTCCACCATAGAGGTACATGTAGGCATTTCAGTGCGATTTTAAGAACTGTTAAAGCGTAATCTCTGCGTTTTTGCATATTTGTTTTATGTATGTCCAGTAGAGGGAGCCATTGTCTGTCTAAAGGGCGTCTTCACTGTACTACAAATACCCTGTACCCTAGAAGTAGTATTTTCTCTATACTGAGGAAAAGACTTGATACTCAATTATGATACCATGATGATGCCATGATGATAACACAGCAGAATGTGATTTTCAACATCAAATGGTAGTACCGTACTTTCTTTTCGATTCCCATGTGTGGTCCAGGTAGGTTCCACAAATCTATGGGCGTATACTATATGTGCGTTACTACGTGTTCTGATACAGCTCAACATAATTTTGAAGCTATTCAGAAAATGTCAATTTCTGTCCTGTCAGCATGACTTTTCTAGTATCAACATCTGCTCAAATGAGTATGTAGCTTTGATACTTGTCTTGGTATTGATCAGTATTTGTTTTCCCATTCTTTTGACAGCCCTAAACAGAACACATATTATTGCTTGTATATACGACTTGAGCTAAGCAACTGATTGCATTCTCTGCTGAAGCCTCTGACTCACTGTTGACACAGATAGGGTAATCCTGGTTTAAGTGTTTCCATTGACATTGAAGTGATTGTGTCTGATTTGTGGTACCTGTATATCTGCCCGTGTGTTGTAACAACTGAACCAGGCCTAAAGCATGCTTAAAGCGGCCCTAAAGCAGGCCTAAACCAGGATAAACCAGGACAAAACTAGTACTAAACCATTTGAAGCAGCACTGAAGCAGAACTGAAGCAGGACTAAACCAGAATTAAATCAGGACTAAACCTTCTGAAGCAGTACTGAAGCAGCACTGAAGCAGGACTAAACCAGTACCGAAGTAGGACATAAGCAGGACCAGGACTGGACCAGGACTGAAGCAGGACATAAGCAGGACTGAACCAGGACTGGACCAGGACTGAAGCAGGACATAAGCAGGACTGAACCAGGACTGGACCAGGACTGAAGCAGGACATAAGCAGGACTGAACCAGGACTGGACCAGGACTGAAGCAGGACATAAGCAGGACTGAACCAGGACTGGACCAGGACTGAAGCAGGACATAAGGAGGACTGGACCAGAACTGGACCAGGACTGGACCAGGACTGACGCAGGACATAAGCAGGACTGAACCAGGACTGGACCAGGACAGAAGCAGGACAGAAGCAGGACTGAACCAGGATTGGACCAGGACTGAAACAGGACATAAGCAGGTCTGAACCAGGATTGGAGTGGGACTGAAGCAAGACTTAAGCAGGACTGAACCGGGAATGAACCGGGACTAAAGCAGGATTATAGCCAGAGTGAACCAGGACTGAACCAGGACCTTTGTTGTGTTGTGTCTGATTTGTGGTCTGTATCTGCGTGTGTTGTAACACCTCTTTACCTGCAGCAGTGAATAAATTGTGTAACCACGGCTTTTACTGACATTTTCACCTCCAATTGAGCTGGTGCTGTTCCAAATCAGACCTGCCTCGACAGGAACCCAAATGTCAGACAGAGATTTGTCATAGAGTCGGGGTGATTAAGGATGCATTATGTAACTTTTATTACTTCCATTCAGTCTGTGTAGTAGTGTCACAAGTACAAATACATTTTATTTTGGAGTAGGTCTGTATATTTACATTGCCACCTTAAGGTCATTTTCACACTTCCACATGTTAGGTGGATGTAAAAGAGTATTCACACAAGAGTGGTTCGCTTAGGCCGGTGTGAGCCCAACAGTCACATTCTGGAGCAGGTAAACCTGGCTCTGTTGACAGGTGAGTCTGGGTTTGGCTACGCAGGTGACCTTGGGCCTGTGTCGTTCAAAAAGCTTTTGCTGTCACATCCAGTCCTCACTGTGTGTGTGTGTGTGTGTGTGTGCGTGCGTGTGCGTGTGCGTGTGCGTGTGCGTGTGCGTGTGCGTGTGCGTGTGCGTGTGCGTGTGCGTGTGTGTGTGTGTGTGCGCGCACGTGCGAACCAAAAGTGAAGTAAATAGAACTAAATCTAGTGCCACTGAGGTCGCCTCACAGAGTAGAGGAACATGTGTGAAAGTCTTAACTTCTTGGCTTCTTCTTTAAGACAATACAGGACAAGACAACACGTATTTACCTTGTTGACATGTTTCGGCTGCAAGCTGCAAGCCATCCTCACAGTTCTGAGTAAACAAAATAAAAATTTTTGGCGTAATGTGTGAAAGTCACTCAAGTTACACTATCACCAAATGGGAGCAAGGACACTAAATTGTATGACTAAATTGTATGACTGACTTAGTCCTTATTTAATCCTCACTTTAAATGAGTCGTCGTTTAGTTTTGATTTAGACCTGTTTTGGACCTGTGTTAGTCCCAGTGTAGTCCTTGCTTAGCCTCAGTTAGTTCTTGTTCAGTTTTTTCTTCACCGGCTAAACTAATCTAAGAATCCCATGCATTTTTGAACTTGTTTAGAGATGTACAGTACAGCGTTGGCAGCAGATGGGGCATTTCCTTGTTTGCAGAGTCTGTTCTGTGAGACGTAAATACACGTTTTCATGTTTTGCACTTTGCTAATTACTCCATTTTAAAACAGTCATTTAATCACAGTAAATCTTTCAGCCCCATTTCAATTACACCTGCAGCTTCCGGAAACGACCTTAAATGTGTCTAGACGCGTTGCTCCTATTTTTAGTCCAACCTTTAACTTGAGTCAAACGCAAAACAATGCCTCACCTGTACTCGTCAACCTGTGTTAGTAATCATTGAACTTTTATTGATTCAAACTTGACTCTTAAACTGCACTCCTCCTCTCAGACATGTTGTGAGCTGCTGTCCGTTTGACTCAGGTGAAATTCCCTGTTTTTACATCAACAAAAAGCACATTATCAAACTTGTTCCCACCTGGAAAATATTAGCTGTGACAGATTGAGACAAAGGAGGAGATATGGACACTTTGAGTCAGGTTTTGGGGATTTTTAAAGTAATTTTTGGGAATAAGCATTGACTTTATTTTTTTTTTTTTTTTTGATTGTCATTGCAAAATTATTTCCATTCATTGCAAAGATTTTTATGAAATCATGACCAGATCAGGGCAGGGTTAAAACTCTGATAGCTCTGGTATATTTTTCTAAGAGGACCCATTATGATTGTCCATGTGTCATTCCCAGTTTGTCCTCAGTGCACCAGAAGTTCCATTTATAATGGGATTATAATGGGAAATGGTAAAGGCAGTTACTAAGTTACTTCTCACTATATAGATTCAGAATATTCTAATCATTCACCGTGATGAGGTTTTAAGCGCTTTTCACAACTTTCAGTAATGGTACAACTACTAGCATGTTAACCATGTGCTTTCTGATTATTAGACTATAAAACATTATATAATTAGATCTAAACAGAACGCCTTGAGCTTATTTTGACCTCAAGAGCTGTTTATACAATATATCTGTTCTGGGGCAATTTTTTTTATATGTTTTGTCTTTCTTTTTTTTGTTAACTTTTATGCAAAGAACTTTGGTCAGCTGGAGTTGTATTAAATGTGCTATATAAATATACTTGAATTAAATTTCAGATATGTTGGGGTGCTCAAATACATGGGGAACAACAGATAATCTGAAATCTGAAAAACTAGTAATTGTGGCAGTTATGCATGTTTCCTTTGGGGATTACTTTTGTTTACATTAGTGAGAAATAATATGGTGGTGTTTTTGTTACAGTATTGATATTGATATATTGATCAGCCACAACAGTGAAATTCCACATCAGACCATCACTTCTGAAATCTTGTGCCATCTGTTGGTGTTTCGCAAAATGAACTTGTTTGCTTTGTATAACTTTCTTTAGTTTAGTGTGTGCAAGACCAACGTTAATTTGCAAAGTAGTGACCTCAATAATTCAGAATGTTCACACTCTTTTTGAAAATCAAGATCTAGTTCACATCTCCCATTTAAACCCCATTCAGAAGCATGAACTTTTGAGAAAAGACTGCAATCTGAACTGATAAATGAATCCAAGAAACACATGTATTTAAGAACTTTTTAGCAGCTTTTACACAGAATAACAGACAATAAGAGACAGGGAGGGCATCTGGCACAAAAGGACATTTCAGAACATGTTTGTACAGTTCTTAAACTGGGTACAACTGGCAACTTTTACACAGACTAAGACTCCATGGAGACAGAGCCATATATTTCTCAAAGAGGATAGCAATTGAAACAAAGATTCATTTGTGTTAAGTTTTGCAGCCCTAAATTATCCACTTTGTTCTTTTGCCGCACCATTTGAAGCTCTCTCATGGACAACTCATTACATTTTTGCTCTAGACCAAGACAAGACAACAGTCATAAATCCTTTTTGTTTTTACTTTCACATGTTTGGCGCTTAAATAACTTAAAACGAAGGACATTCCACTTTCAGACAATAAACAGTTTTTTTCTGTGAAGTGGTAGAATGCATTGTTATTGGAGAGAGTAGACATGCAGTTGTAGCATCTGTCAAACCACATAGACCCAGACTGTCACGCCTCAATAGAAAGTTTGCATTGACGTTTATTAGTGAAGAGAATCAAAGCGAAATTTTTATGACTACATGTTTTATGTGAAACTCTGAGAAAGACAAATTCCTAAAATATCTTGGCAAATTAGAAGTTTGTTGTGGTTTTTTAGAAAGAAACGTGCTAAACATGGATGAGAAAAATCTAAAATTGTTACTTGTTTTGTTACATTTTTGTTGTCTGAGATCCAAAATCCACACTTCTCCTCTACTTTCTGAGCATGTGAGTCTGGTCACAGTTTCCCTGAGTAGGTGTGAATTGACAGGTGCATTAGCTAATCAGGGACATACATGATCTGTCCTTATCAACACAAATATGGCTGCTTACGAGAAAAGAAAGGAAACAATATCGTAGGGGATTTCTGCAGAATCAATGAAGGACAGAAGTGTTCCTCTGAGGGGAGAAAAATGTGATGTTGTTCAAAATGATGAATGGCCAATGAGCTGCTTTGTTTCACATGTGTCACTGAAATAAACAAATCTGCTTGCACGATCGTGTTTGGTTGGACTTGAGACACGAAGGAGGGAGTGGAGACCAGACTGATACCAGACCATCTGTGTCAAATAATACAAGCAGATAGCATTCTACAATTGTCAGGCAAGTGTTATTGGCCACGTTTACATGATGTTTTTAATTTCAAATTAAATTATTCAGAATTAAATAGATCAGATTTAAATTATTTGTTTTCAAATTTACATGGAATAATAATTCCGAATTAATGTTTACATGGAAAACACGTTAAATCAGCTGTATTTAAAATCTGGGGTTCAGGAAGGGTTCTGATTGGACAGGGACACTAACGTTTTTACGTGTACCAGAATGAAAACACACAATCAGCTAGAACTGGCGTTTTGCTTTTTCTTTCTGCTTTGGTTGTTTTCTGCCTCCGCTCTTTTCATTATCTGATTATCTGTATCCCTTCTTACAGTGACTTATTAGAAAAATAGTTTCGGTTTGAGACCAAAGTTTGCTCCAGGTGCCTTTTTGCAGATCATCATCGCATCATCACACATGCGCTGAAAGACCGGAATTATTTTTTAAGCGGAAAAATGTTTAAAGGTTTAAATCAGCTTTAAAATCAGAATAAAGTTGAATTCCAAATAAGTATAATAATTCAAATAATCATTAGGAATTACCGGTAAGCAGAATATTTTTTTTATTTGGAATTAAATAATTTTTAATCGGATTTAAAGCTCTCATGTAAATGGGGCAACTGTAATCTGTTGGGACAAATTCAAACATCACCTACAGCTCCCTTTTTACCGTAAAACTATAAAAGAGCTGTACTGAAATATTGGCCGCTGCTGATTTAAGGCCGATATCTGATAAGCTGAAAAATGCAAATATAAATATCTAAATACCTTTAGATCGGCCAACCAATATATCAGTCTATCTCTAGTACCGTATCTGGTATGCATGTCCTTCCCCTGTTACTGTGGCAGAGTGGTTATCCTTTGGCGTGTGGATGTGATGAGTTGGTTTGGGAGTTAGACTTTTTCCCATTTGCCAGGGATGTGACTCTTTGAAGAAAACAGCTGCTTTCAATGTGACGTGTTAGAAAATCTTTCTCCAGATGTTAAAATGTTTGTCTGCAAGTCTCACAGCAGAGTTGTTTTTGCGTTGTCTTTGGTTGTGTTGGTACAACTTTAAACCCATGTCAAAGTAAAATTAAGGTTTGATGGTTTGAGGTGTGATTTGACTATAGTGCTATAGTGCACCCGCTGCTCCTGACAGGTTAAAGGCTCCTTTATGCTCTGTGTTGCAGACACATACAGAGAATTCTGTCCATCCTCTGTGTGGTTGTGTTTGTAGTCTGGTCTGTCTCTACAGAACATGTGGAATCTTTGCAACAGAGCGGTACATGAGCTGACCACTGTGGGCAGTAGTGAACCCAGCTCGATAATAGAACTTCAGATGTTCTTGCAGTGAGGACATTTGGGATTAGTGTATGAAAGAAAAAAATCAGACTTAATTTTGATACTAAGGAATGGACTTGATATTCAATACTAATTCTGTTACCAGTGTGATAATAAATACACTCTTTTAGTTAATAGATTTGTGATTTTCAACCTTTAAAGGTTGTATAGAGGATTTTCCAATTAACGAGGAGTACAGCGACTGTTGGTTCCTGCGCATCCGTAAACTCAGCCCTCCTCCCCAACAGAACCGACTCCTCCTTTATTGCGACGTTAGGTGCTACTGCTCCTATTCTCTGGTCCATATACTTATACTTGTTGTGATACAGTTCAAGATTATTCTAAAGGCATTCAGGAAAGGTTCATTTCTGTCCTGTGAATGTGATTTTTTAAGTATTGATTCTTGCTCAAATGAGTGTCTAGTTTTGATTCTAGCTTTGGTATCAATTAGTATCTGATTTCCAATACAATCCTTACTGCATCCCTTGTAAACATGCAGATAAGGCCCTGGTTTGACTTGAACAGATCCCATCCCATTAGACTTGTGAGATACTTGACCCAAAGAGCGTGAGTGAAACCGAGGCGTCAAAACGAGAGTCGGACACCAGAGCCGCTCTCAAAATGGCCGCTGCGAAAAGGAAACCACGGCGACGAGGTTCAGGTGACACAGGGCCGGTAACCTGACAGGTAACCCGACAGGTACACAACAGGACAGGTGCCGCGCAGCCAGGGAGAGGTGTGAAGAAGCAGCTCCAGTTTCCCCCAAACCCTGAGTCACGGAGGAAGAGAGAGTGGCTAAGTGACAGCTCTCAACTGCATTTTTAAAGACAGATTCAATAATTCAGTACGACCAACACGCAATGAAGAGACAATAGAGAGAGGCCTGAGGGGGAGCTGGAGGACTAAACCACACCTCAAACTGGGATTCAAATTTATCCTAAACTTGGACTAAACATGTCCTAAACTTGGGTTGGGGCCTCCTACCAACAAATGTGTCTAATCATTTTAATATGGACTTTTCAGCGTCCATCTATTGGCCTTATTGGCCTCTCCTGCATGCGGCAAAATTAAGTTTGGTCAAACTGCTGCCTAAAAAATACACACAAAGCTTTATTTTCACACTTTATTATAAAGAGATAACAGCACAAAACATGAATACACGGCTCTGTTAAAGGGCTGTAGGAGAGTTTGTAGTAAAAATTAAATTAGATCATTTGCGGAAAATAATCCAAACTGACCATACATATCCCAAAAACAAAAACATATCCCAAAAAATCTTATCTTCCATTGGTTTCTCTGGATTTTAAACAATCTGTATTAGTACCATCCATGGAAATAATCATATTGGTCAATCAGTAGTGCTTAATGTAATCCAGTTTTTCACTATGACGTTCGAGTCCTGTGCAAATCCCCTGCTCATATTTCAAAGGAAGTCCAGAATTGGTTAAAAGGTTTGTTAGCACATTGAGTTCTAAACATTACTCATAAAGTACATCAGAATGCAGGAAAGGACAGATCATTCGCTCTAAAGTTGAATTTAGTTTTCAGCAGATTAATGGCAGTTGACGTATTTCTTTTAAATCAAGTTTATTTGTCCGTTGTCGCGGGGTTCTTTGATTTGGTCTTAAACAGGCCAATGTGGCTCTTTTGTTGTTAAAGGCTGCAGATCCCTGGCCTAAATCAAGTCTAAACCCAGTCTAAATCTGGTTACATTTACATTAACTTTAGACCTTAGGACCATAACATAGCACATCATCAAAGTCCTCTTGATAACTATTCTTGACTGTGTCAGCCTTTGACTGTTTCAACAACCTCGATTAGCATTGAGGAAACAGTCTAAAGCGGTGCTTCTCAAACTGTACGTGTACCACTCGCTATGCGTATGTTTGTTGTTACTTGTGACAATAAATCCTTGAATCTTGAGATTCAGGATGCTGATGCTGCTGCCACTGCAGTGCAGATATTTGCTGAATTTAAACTCCATTCAATCCCTTGCATCCTATACTGGTCTTCAATCTCAAGCAAATCACTTTGCTGTCCTTGTTTTAGACCTAATTTAGACCCAGAACATACTCTATACTTTGGAACATTCTCCATGGAGATAGTTTTATGCCATAAAATAGATAGATATTATAGAAAAGAGCAAATATGTAATGATAGTGTCATAGCAATAGAAACATTAAAAATAAAGATATATTAATAGAAACATACAAATAGAAACATATAAAAATAACTTTTAGTCTATTTTTGGTCTAAAATATAATTAAACCAAATATACTGTTGGTTTAATTATATATCTCTGTTGTAAACTTGTCCATGTCATATGTACAAGTTTTTAATTGGTGTTAATTTGGCTGCGTCATTAGAATTAATGAAATAGCATTAGCCTCAGTATACTGTGAGGTATACACGTCCCTCCTGGCAGTATGATACTTGTGTACTTTCCATTGTCTCAGGCCTGTCCCTCCATAGAGTCCCATTATGTCCCCTCTCGCTCTAAGTGCAGGAAGCCCAGCAGCTGGCATGTTTTTGCAGAAATTTAATCTTTGGGAGAAAACTGCTCCGTGTTGAATATTTAATGTCGAAGAGGTGAGCTCCTCCGTGACACCGCGTCAGGACGACACTTTCTATTCAAAAGCTCTGACACCGAAGCCGTGAAGAGGAGAGAGAGCAGAGCAACTCAAGCCTAATCGCACCGCGGCGCTTCAATCGCGCTAATGAAGCTAAAACTATAGACCGGAGTTGCACGGACCAGGCAGAGAAAGCCTTTTCCACTGTAAGATAAAACGCTAACCTGCTTTACGATCCTTCACACCTTTAGAGACTGAATTAAAGCCTGAATTATTCAAAGCTTTGGACCAGTATTAGATGAAGCAATTATAACTTAATGTGTCACTGATACAACTCCTGTTTGATGATCTGCAGAGGGACTGTGAGCGGGGGGAAGCAAACAGCTCATTAGAAGTGTTTCTGGTGTGGTAGCAGAGTGGTTAGCCTATAATCTGATACTGATAATTGGTCAAATATACTGTATGTCTTGTATTCAGCTAGGGTTGTTCAAAGTATTTAAAATCAAATACTAATCAAACTAGACACTCATTTAAGCAAATAGCAATACTAAAAAACACTTAACTGGATAAAATGTGACCTTTGCTGAACAGTTTCATAGAGTTTTATCAGTACTATGTAAGACCATATGGTGTAATAAACAAATACGACAAGTGTCTGAAAACACAACACTAATCAGAGTTGCACTGTGTTTTATTGCATTTCTTTGGTGACTGTAAACCTACAGCCTCCTCCTAATAGCTCTTCCATTGTTACTCACTATTGCGGCCTCAGAGGTGCACTCCCTACAACAGAAGCATAGCCAGACTGGACTGTACTAGATTGGAATGGACAACACTGTCATAATACGTACCATTTGTCATGATGTGCTCTTAAGGATGCTGAAATGCAGAAGACACTTTTCTTTTCCTCGTAACAACAGTGAAAAGTTTACGGAGAAACTGTAAATATTTCAGTTCTATTACTGGGGCAGGAGAGGGAGAGAAAGCTGGAGACAGTCCATCGGTAAATTAAGACCTGGTTTTCTAATGGTGTGAACTCAACACCACTGAAAAAGAGGCCATCACTCAAGTCTCAGCTCAAATTCAAGTAGAAGAGGAGCACCAACAGTCTATTTATCAAATCTACTTCAATGATTGTCATATTGTCAATCACATGTTTAAAGATTGTATGGAGGATATTTTTTTAGTTTCAAATTGTCAGTGATAGCATTATAGACATGTAGCAGCCTTGTAATTCTGATGACCAAAACAAATCCAACAACTCTGGACGTGTTGGGGCCAAATAAACAACAATAGCAAACAAGGCTACCTCGTTTTCTATTGGCTGTTGGGTTCAAACTCCCTACTCTTCTAGTGTAACTGACTCTCCGGCACGCTGAGATTATGTGGTTTATGTTCGGCTCTTACACACTCCACAGACGCAAGGCGCTGTTTACTAAATCAGTGCAGTGGTTCTGAGTGGATTTTTTGAGCTGTAGCTTTCTCATAGTTTGCACAAAGTTTGTTGCAATGTCAGACAAGAATTCACTACCAGTTCACTGCAAAAGAAAGTCCGTTTATGAGGTCGCTGAAAGAAGAAGAGAAGTGGAAAAGGAGCAAACAGAGGCCAAACTGAGGGTGAAGGTGATCCTGCACTGAAGCAGACGAGGGTCTAAAGACTGACACGGTTGGAGCTGAATTACTTCTGGACAGGAAACTTCTGCTCATCATTGGAAAACATACTTTATTTCCAAGAGCTTGACAGGACACAAATGTGATATCCTGTATCTGAAAAGGCGATTTTCAATGCAAAAGTATGTTTGCTGCTGCTTGTTGTATTGGTAGTTTGTTAGTTGTATTTACAAGTCCTGTGCAGTGATGAGGAGATAACTTTTTTTCTAGGATAAACTACTTGATTAAAAACATAAATGTAAATCTAAAGTAATCGCCAAGATTTTGCACACATACATTACTCTCACACAACAACTTCATTATAACTCTGAATGTGGTTGTAGTTGTGATAATAGTAAAAGAGAATAGGAGCAGCATCAGCGCACCAGGTTTTGGCATAAGGCAGGAGCTGTTGGGGAGGGGGTTTCATGCATGTGAAGCATTTGATAAAGGACAAACTCTCCTTGTTCCTTGGAAAAACATCTATAACAACCTTTAAAGAGAGGGATTTCACTTCTATGGGGTATTATCTGATAACCCATAACATATTTAGGTCACCTTGTTACTTTATATTGTTTTCAAAATGCTACATTACCCTCCATTTGCTCCCCGTGTCACTCCTCCTTCAGAGCGCTATCACAACACAACTAGGGATCACTAGATTACTCAGATTAGATTACTGATGAGCTTTATAACATGGCAGAAAGCTCTAAAAACACCCAGTCTTTAAATCTGGCATTTCATGACCACAGTCTGATAGTTGTATACTTCCTCTGTGTCCGTACCCATTTTTTGTCTATGTATTTGAGAAAAGTGTGTTTTGCCCCAGTACAGACATATTGCATAACTGCTCTTGATGTCAAAATATTTCTTTTGTGTTCTGCCTGCATGCTCCTGAAACTAATGCACCTTTAAAAGTGCTTTACCTGATTTTTAAAAGCATGAAAGTGGTCCAAAGTTATTCCTCTTACTTACGCATTCAGAAGATCCTCATTTTTCACCATGATGAGGGCTTTTTAGAGAGCAAACGGTAAAGCTAATAAAACACTTAATAATTACATGCATACAAAGCACAGCGGACTTATTTTGATCTCAATGCTGCTGTAGTGGGTCATGACACATTATGTTCAAATGGGAAAAAGTTGATACTGAACCTTTTTGACTATTATTATTTTTACACAGCTTTGTCTTAGTGTTTCACTTATTTATTCACTTACAATAATATACTAATAACACTACAATAGTCTGATTGCAATACTAAAGCTGGTATTGAAACTAGATTTTCATTTGAGCAGGTAAAATAATCCCCTCACAGGACAAAAATGAATGTTTCCTGAATATCTTTAGAATGATGTGGAGCTGTATCAGAACTAGTCTAAAAGCACACGGACTAGTATACACCCATGGACATGTATGTATGTATTGGGTCCATTCCTTAGTATAAAAATTGAGTTTGAAATGTAGCATCTTGATAACACTGTGAAATATCCCAAGACAGAGTTGAGTCCTAAAAACATTTCTCTCTGCTCAGACTGGTGGGGTTTTCCGGGCCTTGTTTTGTCTCTGATCCTCAGGCCTGGGGCGCTCTGTTGTAATGGCGGTAACATTACAACTCATTTAGGCTGAGAGGAAGCGCTGACTCATGATTTACCTGAACCACGCTCTGTCATTTTCACTTTTCACACGCGCAGTCTGTCCCAGGGCACGTGGAGCCACCGAAGGAAGTCATCAACACAACCAGATCTGCACAAAAACACAAAGCCACTACATGGACAGAAGGGACTGCTTAAATCCTCAAATTGTTATTGTTTTTATTTATTTTTTTTTTTTTATTGTTTTTAAATTAGAACACTGTCATCCATCTTTATGTTGAAAACTGTATATCAGATATTACCAAAATTAAGTCAAATAAGACAACAACAACAAATGAATCAAATGAACAATATTAAACCTGGCTGAACATGTTTTGCCACTTGAAATGAGTTCCACTCTCTTCTGCAGCAATGGTCTGCAGTCGGTCACGTGGTTATTTTGACGGTCCCAGTCTGAAAAGTTTGTGTACCCTGGTGTAGCAGAGTAGAGCTGCCCCGGGGCAGACTGCACTACAGCCCTTTTAAACACACTCACACATTTATACAGCGCAAGGACTACACACTGTGGACTGAACTATTGCCCTCCTGGTGAGAGGTCAAATGGCCCTACCAACAGAGCACTGCCACATGTGAAACCATTTGAAATTAATTACATTTTTATATATTTTGTTTTATTATTATTCTCAAAGTCTCACCTCAGACTTTTTTTGTGTTGTTTTTTTTTCAGACGACAGGTGAACGCCCATTCATCCAGAAACAGTTCCGCCCAGTGTCTGCAGAGGGCGCTGTCCACACTCTGGGAGACCTGCTCAGAGAAATGTACCCAGCAGCTGTGCCCCAAGAAGGTACTCACTCCATCTCTGCTCTGACTCCCTGTGTCTCCTTATTCTGTGTAAGAGCAGATAACTCTGTAGTTTAAACCTCTTCAAACATGCTCTCAAACACATGGGATTCTTCTAGAGCTGTGCGGTCAATCTAGGATCTTTTCTTGCTCAGCATTGTTCTGTTCTTTGTTCGTTGTGCACTTAAGCAAGACACTTGACCCACATTGCCTAGTTTAAATGTGGTGGGTGTTGGTGTATTGATTTTACCACCACTGAGTGAGGAGTGAAAGAATAATGACTACATTGTGTAGCCTGTATAGGCATTATTGTATAAGAGTTTCTGAAAACAAAAACAACAAAAAACGAAATATTTAAAACATTTGATTACAAGATTTGATGGACTAAAATCACTCAACTAGTGAATTTATGTCTGTTTTTTTCACTCACACCTGTTTTCACCTGCCAGAGCCTACAGTGCATTTGTGGTGTTTGAAGCCTAATCTCCTGTGGGAGTTTAGAGCGTGCTCGTCCCGTCTCCCTGATCCTCAGGGATAACCCTCCCTCTGTCTCGGTGTCTCTGCCTCACCACATGAGAGAGAGACACAGCACAGAGACACAACACACTGTCTCGTGTCTATATCCCTCCTGTCTCCTGCTTTAACAGAACACCCTCCTCTTCCTCCTCCTCCTCCTCCTGCTCTCAGAGCCAGTCCAAACACGGGGCGTAATCCGAGTGATCAGCGGCGCAGGGACAAAAGAGAAACTTTCACTCTGATCTGAGAGAAAAGAAAAGATTTTGACTTTAAACAAACCACAGACGACACCTGAGATAGAGCTTCAAAGGAACGAGACACAAATGTACAGGAGAGGGGCTGGTGCTAGTTTTAGGCAGCAATTATTAAATTATTATGAAATACATTATTTTATAGCAACAATGCCTTTCTCATTCATTTTTCCCATAGGCATTAAAAATCAAATGTTTGGTCCAGTAGTGGTCTGGACAGTGGACCGGTCACAGAGCAGCATTCAGGTTTGGGCCGAGCCCAAACAATTCAAATCAAACATGCGGAGCGGACAGACATACTTCAGCCTGTTAGATCAGACTGTTTGTGCCAAACATGCAGAGGAGAGCTCTTTGTGCATCTGTGGAGGAAACATGTCTGTGCTTTTCTCTCATTTCGATTTAAGAGAAATTTGATTTTCGTCTTGTTCCGGCTGTTGTGGCGCTTCAGCCAATCAGATTCAAATATTAGTCATGACCTTCCACCTTTTCCTGACCATTTTCAGTGAGCGTCTGTCCACGTGTAAACGTGTAGAAGTCAGAGTGACACATCTCACACTGGGGTCAGGGGGCTTAGGGCTACAGAAAAACATAAACGTGAAACCGTTGGATTTAATGTAGTTTTAGGCTACAACTTTGAAAGTAATTTATTTATATTTGAAATAGTTTTATAGTATTGAGTTACCCCATGGAAGATTAGACTCCATCAAACATCAAAAGGTCACTGACCTTTTGAACAGAAATCCTTTCTTTAGTTTGGACACAAAACAAAACACAAAAGCCAAAATAGACTGCACAGTTATGAGGCAAGTGGGTATTTTGACCATTTCATGATTTCGATGCATATTCTCTAACTTCAAGCTGTATAAACTTGGGAGTGTTTGGCCTAAGCAGACCAACACCTTATATCAAGGAATGCAGTGCAGAATTATTCTTCTTTTCCTCAGGCAAAATAGGCTCTGAAAAATCAAAAATTGTAAAAGTCTTTCAGAAGGATGCAGCACGCTTGAAATTGCAAATATATTTCGGTGTGATCACAGAACCACCAGGCGTTTTGTTGCAAATAGTCAATAGTTTCGCAATAAACGTGTTTACAAGTTTAACAGATGAAAATAAACAAGTGAGAATGGAAAATATTCATTTTTCATCGAGCTGCGTAATAATTCCGCACATTAATAATTGTGCACACGTGGATTTTCTCCTAAGAAAGCCAAAACTTCACTTTTACTTACTTTACTTCACTTTATTTGAGGTTTGTTTACATAGTTTCACTCAGAGCACTGTAGTTCTTCAAATGTTCTCATAAATATTACTTGTTTAAGAACTATGCACACAGAATATAACAAGTCATGTTTCTATATTTATTCCTTTTATTTACAAAGCTCCTGTGGCCCTTCGTCCTTATCTGAATGGCTTTTAAGCAGAACTCTGTGTTGTCCCTCTTGTTGCTTCTTCTGAAGTGCTGCTCTCATAGATGTTAGATGTTTGTAGATGTTTGTAGATGTCAGATCTGAGTTGCAGGTGCTGTGCTGTGGGCCCTCTGTCTATCTGTCTCTGTCTCTTTTGTGTTGTTATCTACTTCCTGTCTCCTGTTTAGACTTCACTCTCTCCTTGGTTTCCTCTGAACTTTGGCTCCTCCTCCTCAGACCTTCTGTGAAATCTACTTTCAGTATGAGGAGAACACACACAGACGTTACCACTCATAAATACTCAAATTAAATTAGTCAGATAATTCATTAAAAAAGGAATGGCTTGATGATTAAAGATGCACAACTTTTCTGTTGGAGAGTTCTACTGTAGGTTTGCCTGGAATGTTCCACAGTATAGCATCAAACTTTCTACATGGATGGAATGCATGGGAATGTATGTATCACTGCTTTCCTAGAGTGTTCATCAGTATGGCAAGTTTTCTATCTCCATGGAGAGGAATGTGAAGCCACCAGGCCAAGGTACAGGTCAGATCTGTGGAGAGGCCACCCCACTCACAGTAAGAATGTTTGTTTTACAAGGTGTTTTTGAGAAATAAAAGATATGTTGGTATTATCCTGTATGTAATGCCATATTGTGGAAGATTCTAAGAAAAGCATTGTAATATCTATAATGGGGACAGGCAGGTGGCGGACCCTCTCTCTGAAAATGTACACATCTTGACGAAAGTTGGACAGCCCTAGACAGGGGCATACATCTAAATGTTTATGTGCAGAGGAGTTTGCGTGAGAAGTTTTCTCTGTAAGAGACACGACGTCCGCTTGACTCTGGTTTGTCCACGTAATTTCAGGAGAGCCGTTTGAGCTCCACCCAACACCTGCTGCACTTTCAACCTACAAACTCACAAACGGCCTCCTCCTCCTCATCTGCAGATGCCAGCGCTCGGGAGCTTCTGCTCTAGCACTCTACAGCCAGTCATTCAGATACACAAGGCCTGCTCACATTCTGTAGTGAACAGAACAAGGAACAAGGCCCTCTACTGCTTAGCTAGACTGATTTTAATTTTAATTGTAAATTATTTTATTTTATTTTTGCATTATTTCAATATTAGTATTTTCAAAACATTTCAGAAATGTGCTAAAATGTAAAATGTTCCTGTAAATACCTTGTTGGACTAAAAAGTTGAGCACAAAAAGTGCAGACTTTATACACATTCAGAACATGTCAAATATCTGATGCAAAATCTGTGGAATTATGCAGCAGACAAAAACGTCTAATTTTGTATCATAAAATATTATATATTATAATAATATATTATATATATTCTTCACCTTTGCTTTGTGGACCGGGCTGACTTTATTTTTGTTCACTCCATTCCACGTGTGTCCGCATCTTCATAGTTTGTCGAGTTGGGTTTGAAATCGTATTATTGTGAGAACGGCAACAGTCCCTGATATTAGTAAGCACAGATTGTTCTTGATAATGTCGAGGGGTCAAAAGTTGAGGTCTGGGTTTGTCTTGAGTTGATTCATAAAGAAACTGAAGTCAGTTATAATGGTACATTTAACTGAAATAGACACAACAGTTATTATGAAGTCTGAGCTCCACATCTTCCTGATATGACTGAGAAGTTTAGTTTAGTTTTAATATGGCTCTACACCTTTTTGACTGTAATTAAAGGGCCTATATTATGGTGTTTACTGATCTATGTAATAATGTTGACCCTTATCTTCGTCTTCCAACTACTCTTCTTACTCCAAACACCTTCACTTGAATCATTTGGATCATTTCAGCTCTGGAATTGCCAGTCTACCAACTACCACTACATGACATCACAAGGTGGACAAGCATTTGGAGGTTTGGAGATCCTAATTACAAAGCACTGAATGAAACAAAACACAACTCCATGTCTGTTTTTGAGGAGGTCACAGGATTAGAACATGTCTTTAAGTTACCACAATTCAGTTTCAGTACAAATATATTGTGAAAGTGCTATAAAATAATAAAAATGAGACCACTGTGTGCAGACTTTATAAACTAAACCAGGAAGTAGGAAGCAGCTGGTGTAGTTAGTTTGCTTGTTGTTGTAGCATTATGATGACTAAACTCCACTCTGGTCTCTGACAGTTGTGAAAAGCACTTCTAAACTCATCATGGTGAGTAATTAGGATGGTCTGAATGCAGAAGGTAAGAGAGGAAGAACTTTGGAGCACATTTAAAAAATCAGGTACCACGCCGTTAGGTTACCGAGTCTGTACTTTTAAGAAAAACTTTAAGAAATATATCTATATGTTGAGTATGTTGAGTTTTGCATGTTGAATGAAGATCTCTTCTCTGGTCCCAGGGCGGAGGCGGTCCATGTGAAAGTTGTGAATTCTCAAAGTGAAAGTTAACCACAGAGACAGAAAAACTGTCACTTTTTGTTCCTCAGACTATAGGGGTACCAGAAGTATTGAAAATCAGATGATACTAAAACTAGTATCGAAACTAGATACTCATTTGAGCAGGTATCACTAAAAACGTACGTTCAAAAACCTTTGCTGAAAAGCTTTAGAATGATCTCAGAACAAGTATAAGAGCACATAGACTAGTACACACCTATGGATACTATGGGGCCTACCTGCACCACTGAGGATTACACACATATAAGAGCACATAGGAATAGAAAAGAAAGTACTAATATTTATGATCTAAATCGTTATTGTCTAAAGAAAGAGACAGTATTGGGTCTATTCCTTAATAGCCATGACATCTGACACATTGAGCTGTAGGGGTGTGGGAGGGCATCTGATGCACAGGAGCACACTCTCTCTCTCTCTCTCTCTCTCTCTCTCACATGTCTGTATATTAGATGTGGGTTCTTACTTCCTGTGTTTCCTCAGAAGTGGCTGCTCTGTGGCTTTTGAATGTAGCTGTGTGCGAAACCGCCCGACAGCCTCTGTTTTTGCACACATTTAACAGCCATGAATAAGGAAAGCTGAAGGCACTCCGGAATAGGCCGAGCTTCATTATGAATATTTGAATCAAATTGGTTGAAGCATCACAGCAGTGGAGAAAGCCAAAAAAAAAAAAGAAAAATTAAAACCCACAAATGCACAAATCACTTCCCTCTGCATGTTTTTTTCATAGTCTGTGTTTCAAATAGGTTAGGCTCATGGAAGTCTAACCTGGACAGTGTCATGTGTGATGAACCAAACATGTGCCTGTGCTCACTGGTGCGAAATGCCAAAAGAGATTTTTTCTTTCACATTACTTCATAGAGACTAGCTCCGCCCACCTATGTGCCAACACAGTGATCATCACGTGATTGGTTCTGACCAATCAGGGTGATAGCTGCTAGAGCAGAGCTCGCACAGGCTCTGAGCGGGTTTAGGCTAAAGGCTCTTTAGATACATATTTAGAGAAGACATCAAAACTCTGAAGCAAGATTTATGGAATTATGCAGCAGAAGAAAAAAAAGTCTCATTTTATATTTTAGATTCAAATTCTCAGAGTCTCCACCCTTTGTTTTGTGGGCAGAGCTGCAAACCCTTGTCCTTCTCTCAGTGAGCTTCATGATAGAGCCCCTGAAATGGTTTTCACTTCACAGCTGAGCCTCAGGGTCAAGAAATACCAAAAGTGCAAAGCAGTGATCAAAGCAAAGGGTCTTTATTTAAAAATCTCAAATCTAAAGCATGTTTGCAGTTCTATTGTCTTTATTTTTTGTTCACTCCATTCCACATGAGTCTTTCATCGTTTTGAGGCTTCATTGAAAGTATCAAGTCAGGTTTGAAATTGTTCTATTGTGAGAACACAAACAGTCCCTGATATTAGTAAGCACAGATGGTTCTACACTGGGCTCTCTGGGCCCGGCTGCAGTACCTGGAGCAGCCACTAGTTGATTTCCCACCGGGGCGGAGGGAGAAAGTCTTATCCAGTTCCTATTAAAAATCCATGGTTCAGGTCTGTCTGTCTGCGTCGCCATGTTTGTTTTAGTTTGTTTGGAAGCCTCACCTTTGGCTCCACCCACACCACAGTGCTGCTCTGTTATTGGTCTGAACAACTGGTGCAGGGCCCAATGACAACATCCGGAGGCCAGATGGAGTATTGTAAGTTTATGACTTCAAAAATCCATCTCGCTGACCTTGTTAACCCAAATAATTATATTGTGATAGATATTGTGATGAATATTTAAAATGTAGAATTCTGTTCAGAGTGGACTCACAAATGGACTACAACTAAAACTAATCCCAGAATCCCATGTGTTTCAGAACATTTTTGTAGAGCCTAAACTACAGGGTTAGCAGCTCAGTTGATTTTTTTAAGTGTTATTTAAAAACACACTTTTCTCACGAGTTTTTAAGACACCTTGAGCATTTTGTGCTCCTTTGACTGTCTTTTACAGATTTTTTAACATTTTTATTAATTTTTTCTATTTTTTTATTTTTAATGTTTTTATTGACTTGCTTATTTATTTATTTGATGTTTTATTTGATTTAATATATTAATTCACTAGACTTTGTGTTGGTAAAATGTGTGATACAAATAAAGATTGATTGGATTGAAAATACTTTGAGGGAATGGACACAAGGGATTGTTGGATTTTCTGAATTTTTTTGTTTTTCTCGTGTCCATGAAGAGAAGTCAAAGTGCAATTTTGATTTCGGCTTTGCTTAACTGCAGCCTGTGAGCAACATTTGTTCCATTAGATTTTGAACTTTAAATACCACTGAATTTCTCTTGAACGTTTTAACTTTGAATTATTTTTATTTTGAATTGCCGAAATTTTAAGTATACTTTTTCTATATGTTTCAAACACAAAATCAAAATTTCACAATTTAAATATTCAGCACAAATATATTCAAGCCCTCAAGTACAACAGTTAAAATTCGGAGTGTAAAATTTGACAGTAAAAATCCAAGATGCCAAGGCAGAAGCATTTATCCTGTGAGTGAGGAGGACAGAGGCTGTTACCTATTGCTTCTAATCTGTGGGCGGGGTTTTT